>CP097510.1:60243739-60362738 GCA_023547065.1 Musa troglodytarum | reverse complement strand
GTGTAACATGCTACTTGTATTTTTACTTCTTTATTTGTAACTTCTTCAATATGGTATCTACACGTGCAATGTCTTTGACTTTATATCAATTGCATTGTTGAGTTCTTAGTGCCCTAAAATCTGCCATAATTTGGGTGTCGAGGGACCTTCCAAATGTCTTGATTTAGTTTAATTTCACTCGCTTCATCCGACACTCCTAATGGTTGGCACATTTGGGTTGTCACTAAACAACATTGTAGAGCCCTATTGATCTTATGTTTGTTTTAATTTTGAAGCTTATGGATTCATTACCATTTAATATGTTAGTGTACAAATCTTGTATGCCAACTATTTAGTTTATGAACATAGAAGTGCCACAAGCATGCTTATAATTTAAAAAATGCTAGGCAACAAAAGACGTCAAGGTTCCAAAATGCTTGAGGCGTTAGGTGCTCGCCCGAGCGAAATGAGGCCTTCTAAAATATTAAAATATAAAAATATATAATATTTAAATTAAAATATTAAATTAAATTAAAAATATATTGTTAACAACAATGCTACAAATGATAATAGCGATAGTGGTTTAATATACCGTAAAAAATATATTATTTAAAGTTAGAAAGGATGAAAAAAATGTTAATAATAAAAGATATAGTAGCATAATGATAATTTTAAGCTATGAATAGTAATGATAGCAATAAAGTTGCAACAACAACGGTGGAAGTCATGTGAATGGCGATAAAGACAGCATAATAGCAAATAAAGTTGCAGCATAAGAACAACGATGTGACTAAGCTCTAGAGACCGTCTGTTAGTAGTAGAGGAACCTATGGTCCTCTCCCTCAACAATGGAAGGATGCGACAAATGTATGAAATTATGCATCTATAGCGAAAGCATCGCAAAAAGTGTCGACGGAGGTAGGAGTGCTAGGGTTCCTTAGGGTCGTGGGTGTCAAGTGTGGTTTTGAGGTAAGAAACTATGAACTGAACTAGCTTAAAACCGATTTGGTTTGCCTAATAGAGTTGGGCGCTCGCCCGAAAAGCCCGACGCTTGCATTTGCATGAGCGCCAAGCGCGCTCATTGAAGCGCACCGCTGGTGCACACATGAGGCTCTCGCCATGCCTCGCCTAACATAAGCACTTAGGCGAGCACCCAAGTGCCTATTTAAATCGTTGATAATAATTAATTTATATTAGATCTTTGAATTGGTAAATGTGTTAAAGCATGTGGTGTGGGAAGTTCTTTTGACAAGTCTCTTTCGCTTTTTAAAGCTTATCCATTAATGTTTGATAAATCCAGCTAATCTATATGTAATATTATGATCACTTAGTGAGTGTGAAGTTTCCGATAGCAAAGGCGGGTACCAACTACAACAAGAAATGGATGTGATATTTATTCCAGTAAGCATTATTTTGATTGATACTTATTGTACTTTCATAGTTCTAATGTTTGAGTGAATATTTTATCTAATTTAGTCTAGTCTATTTTTTTTTTAAGTTTATCCATTAGTGTTTGATAAATTCAGCTAATCGCTTTATAATATTATGATTAGCTTAATGAGTGTGAGAAGTTTTTTTAGGAGAGTAATAACCATAGCCAGTAAATGAATGTGATATTTATTCAGGTAAGCATTGTTTTTATTGATGCTTATTGTACTTTCATAGTTCTAATGCTTGAATGAATATTCTTATTTAATTTAGTTTAGTCTGTTTATTTTTAAAATTTATCCATTAATGTTTGATAAATTCAGCTAATCTTTATAACATTATGATCCGCTTAGTGAGTGTGAGAAGTTTTTTTGGTAAGCCAAGGAAGGTACCAACCACACTAGTAAATGAATGTGATATTTATTCGTGTAAGCATTGTTTTGATTGATTCTTATTATACTTTCATAGTTCTAATGTTTAAGTTGAGAATCTTATCCAATTTAGTTTAGTCTCATTTTTTTTTAAGTTTATCCGTTAGTATTTGATAAATTCAACTAATATGTTTGTAATATTATGATCAGCTTAGTGAGTATGGAAAGTTGTTTTGGCTAGCCAAGAAGGGTACCAACCATAGCTAGTAAATGAATGTGATATTTATTCAGTAAATATTGTTTTGATTGATGCTTATTTTAGTTGCATAGTATTAATGCTTGAGTGAATATTTTTATCCAATTAATTTAGTCTTTTTTCATTTTTTTAAGTTTATCCATTAGTGTTTGATAAATCCAGCTAATCTTTTATAATATTATGATCAGCTTAGTGAGTGTGGAAAGTTCTTTTTGGCAAGCAAAGGAGGGTATCAACCACATTTAGTAAATAAATGTGATATGTATTTAGGTAAGTTTTTTTTTATTGATGCTTATTGTACTTTATAGTTCTAATGTTTGAGTGAATATTTTGTTCAATTTAGTTTAGTCTAATTTTTTTTTTAAGTTTACCCATTAATGTTTGATAAATCTAGCTAATGATTGATGCTTATTGTACTTTCATAGTTCTAATGCTTGGGTGAATATTTTGTCCAATTTAGTTTAGTCTGTTTTTTTTAAATTTATCCATTAGTGTTTGATAAATTCAAATTTAACTGTTGTAACCTTATGATCACTTAGTGCGTGAGAAGTTTTTTTTGGGAAGCCAAGGAGAGTAATAACCATAGCCAGTAAATGAATATGATATTTATTCAGGTAAGCATTGTTTTTATTGATGCTTATTGTACTTTCATAGTTCTAATGCTTAAATGAATATTCTTATTTAATTTAGTTTAGTCTTTATTTTTAAAATTTATCCATTAATATTTGATAATTCACTAATCTGTTTATAACATTATGATCGCTTAGTGAGTGTAAAAGTTTTTGGCAAGCCAAGGAAGGTACCAACCACACTAGTAAATGAATGTGATATTTATTCGTAAGCATTGTTTTGATTGATTCTTATTGTACTTTCATAGTTCTAATGTTTGAGTTAAGAATCTTATCCAATTTAGTTTAGTCTCATTTTTTTTTAAGTTTATCCATTAGTGTTTGATAAATTTAACTAATATGTTTGTAATATTATAATCAACTTAGTGAGTATGGAAAGTTGTTTTTGGCTAGCCAAGAAGGGTACCAACCACAACTAGTAAATGAATGTGATATTTATTCAGGTAAATATTGTTTTGATTGATGCTTATTTTGCTTGCATAGTATTAATGCTTGAGTGAATATTCTTATCCAATTAATTTAGTCTTTTTCATTTTTAAGTTTATCCATTAGTGTTTGATAAATCCAGCTAATCTTTTATAATATTATGATCAACTTAGTGAGTGTGGAAAGTTCTTTTTGGCAAGCAAAGGAGGGTATCAACCACATTCAGTAAATAAATGTGATATGTATTTAGGTAAGTTTTTTTTTATTGATGCTTATTGTACTTTATAGTTCTAATGTTTGAGTGAATATTTTGTTCAATTTAGTTTAGTCTTATTTTTTTTTAAGTTTATCCATTAATGTTTGATAAATCTAACTAATCTGTTTGTAACATTATGATCAGCTTAGTGAGTGAGAAGTTCTTTTTGGCAAGCCAAGGAGGGTACCAACCCCAACCAAGAAATGAATGTGATATTTATTCAGATATGTATTTTTTTGAGTGATGCTTATTGTACTTTGAAAGTTCTAATGCTTTAGTGAATAATCTTGTCCAATTTAATTTAGTCTCTTTTTTTTTAAAGTTTATCCATTAGTATTTGATAAATCTAGCTAATCTATTTGTAATATTATGATCACTTAGTGAGTGTGGAAAGTTCTTTTGGGAAGCTAAGGAGGGTACCAATCACCAAGAAATGAATGTGATATTTATTCAAAGTTAGCATTGTTTTGATTGATACTTATTTACTTGCATAGTTCTAATGCTTGAGTGAATATTCTTGTCCAATTTAGATTAGTCTTTTTATTTTTTAAAATTTATCTATTGATGTTTGATAAATTCAACTAATCTATATGTAATATTATGATCAGCTTAGTGAGTGTGAAAAATTCTTTTTGCAAACAAAGGAGGGTACCAACCACAGCTAGTAAATGAATGTGGTATTTATTTAGGTAAGCATTGTGTTGATTGATGCTTATTGTACTTTCATAGGTCTAATGCTTGAGTGAATATTTTGTTCATTATAGTTTATTTTTTTTGAAGTTTATCCATTAGTGTTTGATAAATCCAGCTAATTTGTTTGTAACATTATGATCAGCTTAGTGCGTGTGAGAAGTTCTTTTTAGCAAGTCAAGGAGGGTACCAACCACTAGTAAATGAATGTGATATTTATTCGATAAGCATTGTTTTGATTTATGCTTATTGTACTTTCATAGTTCTAATACTTGAGTCAATATTCTTGTTAAATTTAATTTAGTTTGCTTTCTTTTTTTCAAGTTTATCCATCGATGTTTGATAAATCTAGTTTATCTGTTTGTAATATTATGATCAGCTTAGTGAGTGAGAGTTCTTTTTGGCAAGCTAAGGAGGGCACCAACCACAACCACCGGTAAATGAATATGATATTTATTCTGGTAAGCATTATTTTGATTAATGCTTATTGTACTTTAATAGTTTTAATATTTGTATAAGTAATTTTGTCCAATATAGTTTAGTCTTTTTTTTTAAAGTTTATCCATTAGTATTTGATAAATCTACCTAATCTACTTGTAATATTATGATCAGCTTAGTGAGTGTGGAAAGTTCTTTTCTAAGCTAAGGATGGTACCAAACACTAAATGAATGTGATATTTATTCAGTTAGCATTGTTTTGATTGATACTTATTTACTTGCATAGTTCCAATGCTTGAGTGAATAATTTTGTCTAATTTAGTTTAGTCTGCTTTTTGTTTTTAAAGTTTATCCATTAGTGTTTGATAAATTCAGCTAATCTATATGTAATATTATGATCATTTCGATAAGTGTGGAAGTTCTTTTGACAAGCAAAAGAGGGTACCAACTAAAGTCAAGAAATGAATGTGATATTTATTCAGTGTAATCATTGTTTTGATTGATGCTTATTGTACTTTAATAGTTCAAATGCTTGAGTGAATATTTTTATCCAATTTTGTTTAGTCTTTTTTTGTTTATCCATTAGTGTTTGATAAATCTAACTAACTGCTTTGTAATATTATGATTAGCTTATTGAGTGTGAAAATTTCTTTTTCGAAAGCCAAGGAGGATACCAACCACAGCTAGTAAATGAATGTGATGCTTATTCAGGTAAACGTTGTTTTGATTGATGCTTATTATGATTGTTACTTTCATAGTTTTAATGTTAATTCTATTACATTTGTCATATGATATGTTATACATGTCAATACGTCAACTTATATAGCTTTGATGTGTAACAAAAGCTTTATAAGCTTTTATAGAGCTTATAAAGATTTATAGAAGCATAATTAATGCTCATAAGCTTTATATCGGTAAGAAGCTTTATGTTTGATATAAAGCTTATAATGGTTGATAAATATCGACGACATGCATTAAAGCTTATAAAGCTTTATATCAAACTTATACTTATAAGCCTTATATGTTTATAGCCCTCTGTCATCTAATATTTATAAGCTTGACAGATGATTGATTATAAGATTATAATGCTCTCTGTCATTGGAAGTTTCTATAGAAGCTTATGAAGTTTCTATAGAAGCTTTGTATATGCTATAGGGTTTAGGGTTTAGGGTTTAGGGTTTAGGGTTTTAGGGTTTTAAGGTTTTAGGTTTAGGGTTTAGGATTTAGGTTTAGGGTTTTAAGTAGTGTGTGTAATGTTAAGTTGTGTGTATATGTTGTGTATGTTATGTGTGTGTGTAGTGTGTATTGTGTATCTTGTGTGTGTATAGTATGTGTGTAGGCAATCGATCGTGAACTGGTCAAACCAACCAATCGGTGAGCGGTCATCCGCCAACTACCAATAAGTCAATTGGTGAGCGATCAACCAGTAACCCTTGATCGGTCAATCAATCTATCGATAATCGGTCAACCGGTGATCGGTCAAACTGATCAACCAGTTACCGGGCACACTAGTCAATCGATGATCGATCAAACCGGTTATCGGTCAACCTATCAGTCGGTGACCGGTCAATTGGTGACCATGGCATAAGAGTGCAAGGTGGAGTGGAAGACCTCGGTACAAGGTGGGTCTTGTACGGGTTGAAGGTGTAGATGATGGCCTCCTCCATCTCAGACTACGAACGAGGGCCATATTGAACCTGAGTTATTGCACGGAATAGATGGATTAGATTCAAAGGAAGGAAGATCGAAGTGCCGCAAAAAGAGGGAGGCAACGACTGAAAAATAGAGTATGTCAGAAGAGACATGTAGTTGCGAACCCTTATAACTAGACCAAACATCGAGTGAGAAACCCTTGTCATACAGATACTATGGGCTAATTATATATTAGCATCACAATTTTTTAGCTTAAAAATATATTATTATAAAAATAAAATATCTAATTTTATTTATTATAATATTATTAATTTATTGACGAAAGAATAAAAATAATAAACTAAAAAATATTTTTAATATTTAAATTGATGATGACAAACAACATTAGTGGTGATGGATGATGTCAATGGTGATGGAGGATAACATTAAAAACCATGAGTGAATGTTATGAATGAGAAGAGCATCAACTAAAAGTAAGGATCGTTTTACATCGACATTGTTATAGTTGCCAAACGATTTTTTGAAATACATCTAAGACACGTGAATTAGAACCATTGCTTTATAGTTTGACTTGTGATGGGAGATATAGAAATCAGATCATCAATAGCTTAAAAAACTCGAGACGACGCCTTGGTAGCTCCATCGAGCACGCGCTCGTACGAGTACGGGCGCTGTCCGAGGCACAGCGTCGTCTTTCGCTATAAGAGCCCCACATCGACACTGCTTAGTGGGGACTTCCTTTTCAAGAACACTCAACTATCTCTCTCACAAAAGCTAACTTATGCTTCGGAGGGGTCGGGTTGGAAAATCCCGACCTGATCTGTGTACAGGAATCGAAGGGCCCGCAGCGAGCCGATCAGCAAGAGGTGTCATCCCCGAGCAGCCAGACGACCTGCTTCACCCGACCCGACGTTGACTTCTTATCCGAACACCAATCGAGGTGACCCAAGTGCATCCGGACCCGGACCTAGTCGTGCTGACTCAGCGATCACGACGTACAAGTACACTAACAATAATTTCATTTAAGTGATAGTTTAATTTCATTTTTTGATTATATTTGATCATCATATGCTTATGTAATCTTTCGATTGTGCAACTATTAGAAATCAGAAAACCTTCCACATCGTGCTCTAAAATATGAAAATGGTTTAAATCGGTTAAGTCGATTAAGGATTAGTCATTTATTAGGCATAAGAGGGCGTGTCTGCTTCAATTTGGGTCTTCTTAGCATGTGAGACCTACTCTTATTGGAGGATGACTCTTGTTCGACAACGTTGGTAGAAATAAAACGAAAAGAGTCAATATGAGTCTAAATCGCTTGAAGTAAGGTCTGACTTTGAGTTTTGAAAAATATATATTTCTATATTTGAAGTAACTGAAAAGAGCCAACATGAGCCTATATCTTTTTTTTACAAAATTTATCTGAATTACACTAATTTTAGTGGATGTTCAATGAGTTCTAAGAGGTTGTAATGCAGTAGCTTAATTGATCATACACATCTCTTCGATAACTGTAGTTATTCCGTTGGTTATTGTTGTTGGAATCATGTCACAGTTCCTCATTACGGGGGATTTTTGAGTCTTGACAGCTTAAATCAGGAATATGAAAGATTTTACTTGAGAGGTCTGTCACAAGTAGTTTATTCTTTTCATCTACACCTTTTTAATTTGCAGAATAATTGTACTAGTTGAATTTATGTGTTAATGAGTGGAATACCATTTTTTTCTTGCATATGTTGTATCTTTTAATCATATTTTGTGCAATAGTAATCGCTTTGGAACTAATTCAGCAGCTCATCTCTTATTTATTGCATATCGGGTTTACCCATCTATACATGCTGTAGCCACTGCACAAAAGTAGCTAGTTCTTTTCATTGGGGCAAAAAGTCAAAAAGCTATTTGATGATCAATTTTTCACGTACAAGAATTTGAAATTGAAATGTCATTTGTGTTTGAATTGACTTGTAACTAGATATTTTCAAATAATATGTTGGTATTAGTTAAATATATAAAATATTATATATATATTTTATCTATTGCTTTCATTTTATTAATGTGCATGTGACATCCTCTTATTTATGTTTTTCAGACTACCTTGTTTGATGGTATGGTCTGTTGAAATTTTTATCGAGGAGAAGAACTATTCTTAGCTATATGATTGCTTGCCCTTGTCCTATTGCAGCATGCAAAATAATATTGTATCTACAGGTCCTGGACAATCAGAAGAGAGATGGTGCATCGCTTCAAGACAGTCATGTTCTTGATGAGTATTCTTTGCTCAGATCACTTGGATAATTTTCTTCCCACATCAACATATCTTGCTGAACTCCCTTCTTCTCAATATCTCTCTTTAAAGAGTGGCTACTATAACTTTGTCGAATCTACCTTTATATGTTAGATCATGTGGTTATTTTCTTCACCAGTCCTTTCAATCTGCATCTTACAAAGATTAATTGGAAGAAGGGCTAGTAAGCTATAAAATAACTAAAATGCAAACTAAATATCTTTATTTCATGTCCACAATAAATAAAGCAAAGCTACTAGATATTATGTAACATTAAATGAAGAAATTAAGGCAAGGTTGAAGTTAGTTGTATCGAAATCAAAGTCTGCAGTACCTTGTCTGCATTATTAATTAAGTGGTAATACCATACAGGATGATGCACTAACTTTGTTACGAATATTGAAGGGTAGTTGTAAGAGTATTGAAGGGTAGTTGTAAGAGTAGATAAGCTTTTTTACATTGCTATTTACATAATAATACATGGAAATTATGAGTGTAAATACCCACTCGTAAAAACCTGAGTCTAGCTTAATGAAATTATACTTGTGCGACTTTAACAATGATAAAACCATAATTTTGACAATGGCAAAAACGTAATTTTGGATGAATGGCAAAATTGTAATTTTCATATAATGGTAGAAACGTAATTTTAGGATAATGGCAAAACCATAGTTTGGTATAATGGCAAAAACGTAATTTTGATAAAAAATTACGAACAAAGGTATGATGGCAAAAACATAATTTTCGAACAATGACAACAGTAATTTTCATATAATGGCAAAAACGTAATTTTGACAATGGCAAAAACGTAATTTCGGATGAATGACAAAACCATAATTTTAATATGATGGCAAAAATGTAATTTTCGGATAATGGTAAAATCGTAATTTTATATAATGGCAAAAACGTAATTTCGAATGAATGGAGACACCTAATTTTAATATGATGGTAAAAACGTAATTTTCGGACAATGGTAAAATCATAATTTTATATAATGGCAAAAACGTAATTTTGACAATGGCAAAAACGTAATTTCAGATGAATGGCAAAACTGTAATTTTAATATGATGGTAAAAACGTAATTTTTGGATAATGACAAAACCGTAATTTCAGATTCTTGGCAAAAATGTAATTTTTGGATAATGGTAAAATCGTAATTTTATATAATGGTATAACCGTAATTTTCATATATTGGCAAAAACATAATTTTGGATAAATGGCAAAACCGTAATTTTGGATAAATGGCAAAATCGTAATTTTGTACAAATGGCAAAAACGTAATTTTCGAATAATGGTAAAACCGAAATTTTGGATGAATGGCAAAATCGTAATTTTGGATGAATGGTAAAACCGTAATTTTGGATGAATGGTAAAACCGTAATTTTGGATGAATGGCAAAACCGTAATTTTTGAATAATGGTAAAACTGTAATTTTGATGAATGGCAAAACCGTAATTTTAGATGAATGGCAAAATCGCCATTTTATATAATGGCAAAACCGTAATTTTGGATAATGACAAAACCGTAATTTTGTAAGAATGGCAAAACCGTATTTTTGGATGAATGGCAAAAAACGTAATTTTATATAATGGCAAAAACGTAATTTCGAATTCATGGCAAAAATGTATTTTTATATAATGGTAAAACCGGAATTTTGGATGAATGGTAAAATCGTAATTTTATTTAATGACAAAATCGTAATTTTGGATGAATGGCAAAACCGTAATTTTATATAATGGCAAAAATGTAATTTTGGATAAATGGCAAAATCGTAATTTTGGATGAATGGCAAAATCGTAATTTTTGATAAATGGCAAAACCGTAATTTTGTAACGACGACAAAACCGTAATTTTTGTTGAATGGCAAAATAGTAATTTTATATAATGGCAAAATCGTAATTTTGATGAAGGGCAAAACCATAGTTTTCAGACAATGGTAAAATCATAATTTTATGTAATGGCAAAACCGTAATTTTGGATGAATGGCAAAACCGTAATTTTATATAATGACAAAACCGTAATTTTGGATGAATGGCAAAATCATAATTTTGGATAAACGGCAAACTCGTAATTTTGTAAAATGGCAAAATCGTAATTTTTAATGAATGGCAAAAACGTAATTTCGATTTCATGGCAAAACCGTAATTTTATACATTGGCAAAAACATAATTTTTGATAATGGCAAAACCGTCATTTTATATAATGGCAAAATCATAATTTTAGATAAATGGTAAAATCGTAATTTTTTACGAATGACAAAAACGTAATTTTCGAATACTGACAAAACCGTAATTTTGTAACAATGGCAAAACTGTAATTTTCATTGAATGGAAAAATTATAGTTTTATATAATGGCAAAACCGTAATTTTGGATGAATGGCAAAAACGTAATTTTATATAATTGCAAAACCGTAATTTTGTATGAATGGCAAAATCGTAATTTTTAAATGGCAAAATCGTAATTTATGATGAATGGCAAAAACGTAATTTCTGATTCATGGCAAAACCGTAATTTTGGATGAATGGCAAAAACGTAATTTTATAGGCAAAACCGTAATTTTATTTAATGCAAAACCGTAATTTTGGAAGATTGGCAAAATCGTAATTTTATATAATGGCAAAAACGTAATTTTGTTGAATGGCAAAATCGTAATTTTCGATGAATGACAAAATCGTAATTTTGTAACAATGGCAAAATCGTAGTTTTTCTTGAATGCCAAAAATCGTAATTCTATATAATAACAAAACCGTAATTTTAGATGAATGACAAAACCGTAGTTTTCGGATAATGGTGAAACCGTAATTTTATGTAATGGCAAAACCGTAATTTTATATAATGGCAAAACCGTAATTTTGGATTAATGGCAAAACCGTAATTTTGTAAAATGGCAAAACCGTAGTTTTTGATTAATGGTAAAAACGTAATTTCGAATTCATGGCAAAACCGTAATTTTTGAATAATTGCAAAATCGTAATTTTTAATAATGGCAAAACCGTAATTTTATATAACGGCAAAATCGTAATTTTATATAATGGTAAAAACGTAATTTTGGATAAATGACAAAATCGTAATTTCGGATGAATGGCAAAATCGTAATTTTGCATGAATGGTAAAACCGTAATTTTCGAACAATGGCAAAACCATAATTTTGGATAATGGTAAAACCGTAAATTTTGATGAATGGCAAAACCGTAATTTGGGTTTAATGGCAAAACCATAATTTTGGATAAATGGTAAAACCATAATTTTGTAAAATGGTAAAACTGTAATTTTGGATGAATGGCAAAACCGTAATTTTATATAATGGTAAAAACGTAATTTTGGATAAATGGTAAAACCGTAATTTTGGATGAATGACAAAATCGTAATTTTGTGTATTTGTGTGTGTTGTGTGTGAATCGCATGTGTTTTTTATATTTGTATATGTATGTGTGTTGTGTGTGTTGTGTGTATTGTGTTGTGTGTGTATGTGTGTATTTGTGTATGTGTTGTATGTGTTGTGTGTGTGTTGTGAATGTGTATGTGTGTGTTATAAAATGTTATGTGTGTATATTGTGTGTGTGTGTGTGTTGTATGCATGTGTGTTTTGTTTATGTGTTGTTTTTGTGTGTGTGTTGTTTGTGTATGTATATGTTGTGTTGTGTTGTGTATGTGTGTTGTGTGTGTTGTATGTATGTAATGTATATGGATTGTGTGTGTGTATTGTGAATGTTTGTTGTGTTGTGTGTGTTGTGTATGTGTTGTTTTTGTGTGTGTGTTGTTTGTGTATGTATATGTTGTGTTGTGTTGTGTGTGTTGTATGTATGTAATGTTTGTGTTGTGTGTGTGTTTTGTATGTGTGTGTATTGTGAATGTTTGTTGTGTGTGTGTGTGTTGGGTGTATGTGTTGTTTTTGTGTGTGTTGTTTGTGTATGTATATGTTGTGTTGTGTTGTGTATGTGTGTTGTGTGTGTTGTATGTATGAAATATATATGTGTTGTGTGTTTATTGTGAATGTTTGTTGTGTATGTGTGTTGTGTGTTGTGTGTGTGTGTTATTTGTGTTGTGTATATGTGTATGTGTGTGTGTGTGTGTGTGAATCTGCATGTGTTTTATATTTGTATATATGTATGTGTTGTGTGTGTATGTCTGTATTGTGTTATGTGTTGTGTGTGTATTTTGTATGTGTTGTGTCTTGTTGTTGTGTGTGTGTTGTGAATGTTATGTGTATTGTGTGTATGAGTGTTGTGTTATAACTGTTATGTGTGTATATATGTATGTTGTGTGTGTGTGTGTTGTATGCTTGTGTGTTGTGTGTATGTGTTGTATTTGTGTGTGTGTTATTTGTGTATGTATATGTTGTGTTGTGTGTTGTATGTATGTATTGTATATGTGTTGTGTGTGTTGTGTATGTGTGTGTATTGTGAATGTTTGTTGTGTATGTGTTGTTTGTGTTGTGTATATGTGTATGTGTGTGTTGTGTGTATATGTGTGTTGTGTATTGTGAATTCTGCATGTGTTTTATGTTTGTATATATGTATGTGTGTTGTGTGTGTATGTGTTGTGTTATGTGTTGTGTGTGTATTGTGTATGTGTTGTGTCTTGTTGTTGTGTGTGTATTGTATGTGTGTGTTGTGTGTATATGTGTGTTGTGAATGTTATGTGTGTTGTGTGTATGAGTGTTGTGTTATAAATGTTGTGTTGTGTGTGTATATATGTGTATTGTGTGTGTGTGTTTGTGTGTTGTATGCATGTGTGTTGTATTTGTGTGTGTGTTGTTTGTGTATGTATATGTTGTGTTGTGTATGTGTGTTGTATTTGTTGTATGTATGTAATGTATATGTGTTGTGTGTGTATTGTGAATGTTTGTTGTATATGTGTGTGTTGTGTGTATGTGTTGTATTTGTGTGTGTGTTGTTTGTTTATATATATGTTGTGTTGTGTTGTGTATGTGTGTTGTGTTTTGTATGTATGTAATGTATATGTGTTGTATGTGTGTATTGTGAATGTTTGTTGTGTTTGTGTGTGTGTTGTGTGTATGTGTTGTTTTTGTTTGTGTGTTGTTTGTGTATATATATGTTGTTTTGTGTTGTATATGTGTGTTGTGTGTGTTGTATGTATGTAATGTATATGTATTGTGTGTGTGTTTTGTATGTGTGTGTATTTTGAATGTTTGTTGTGTATGTGTTGTGTGTATGTGTTATTTTTGTTGTGTATATGTGTATGTGTTGTGTGTGTATTGTGTATGTGTTGTGTGTATTGTATGTGTGTGTGTTGTGTTATAAATGTTGTGTGTGTGTTGTATGCATGTGTGTTGTGTTGTGTATATGTGTTGTATTTGTATGTGAATGTGTGTTGTGAATTCTGCATGTGTTGTAAATTCACAAGATATTTTTGAAAAATTTATTGAAAATTTTGAACATAACGTTATAGCATTCTGCAGCATGTAACCCTAAAACTAAGGTGATTAATAGAAAAAAAAATTCAAGACCTTAAACTAATCAATGAACAATGAATGATATTGAGTTTCATAACCTTAACAATATCTTGCAAGAGAACTCTATGATCTTTATCAATTGAACTTGAAAATCATAGATGTCTTTGTGATTGTTATTGATTTGAGTTTTATAGGTTGGGTTGCCTGTGATCTGTGTTGTTAAACCTTTTATTGTTTGGCAGTCGGATAGTTTTTTTCCACCCCCCTTTTGTTCAACTTAAATTACTCTCAATGATATGATGTTTTAAGATTTATTTGTTGTTACAGGATTTGGTTCATTGGGCTTGATGACGTTTGTATTTGTTAGTATCAAAGTTTCGGTCTCTACTTATCCAATGTATTGTTTGTAATAATGATTGTCCCTTTTCTTTTTTTTTGCTTGAATATTAAATAGTTTCTTTTAAATATTGAAAATCTGCTTCATCGTGACAATTTGTTGTGCTAAATTCAAATCCTTGTTTGGTATTTCCTAAGCACTTGGAAAGGTTGAAGAAACTAGGAATTGCGTACATTGTAATTTAATTGAAAAAGAAAACTAGCATGACGGAAGATATTCCTTAAATGAGAAAAGATTGGGAAAGCCAAAAAAGGAAAAGAAATGCAAGGCTGTGTACCTTTTAAAACAAACCATAATTGATAGATAAATACTTTTGTAAACCATAATTGGCAAAACTGTAATTTTGGATAATGGCAAAACCATAATTTTATATAATGGTAAAAATGTAATTTTGGATAAATGACAAAAGCGTAATTTTGTATGAATGGCAAAACCGTAATTTTGGATGAATGGCAAAATCATAATTTTTTATGAATGGCAAAAACATAATTTCGGATTCATGGCAAAACCGTAATTTTATACAATGGCAAAAACGTAATTTTATATAATGGCAAAACCGTAATTTTATATAATGGCAAAATCATAATTTCGGATGAATGGCAAAACCGTAATTTTATATAATGGCAAAACCGTAATTTTGGATGAATGGCAAAACCGTAGTTTTAATATGAGGGCAAAAGCGTAATTTTGTATGAATAGCAAAACCGTAATTTTATATAATGGCAAAACCATAATTTTGGATCAATGGCAAAACCGTAATTTTGGATGAATGGCAAAACCGTAATTTTGTACAAATGCAAAATCGTAATTTTGTAAAATGGCAAAATCGTAATTTTATTAATGGCAAAAACGTAATTTCGAATTCATGGCAAAACCGTAATTTTATTTAATGGCAAAATCGTAATTTTAGAGAATGGCAAAACCGTAATTTTGGTTTAGTGGCAAAACCGTAATTTTGGACAAATGGCAAAACCGTAATTTTGTATGAATGGCAAAAACGTAATTTTGTAAGAATGGCAAAACCGTAATTTTGGATAAATGGCAAAAACGTAATTTTGGATAAATAGTAAAAACGTAATTTTGGATAAATGGCAAAATCGTAATTTTGTAAGAATGGCAAAAACATAGTTTTATATAATGGCAAAAACGTAATTTGGATGAATGGCAAAAACGTAGTTTTATATAATGGCAAAACCGTAATTTTGGATGAATAGCAAAACCGTAGTTTTAATATGAGGGCAAAAGCGTAATTTTGTATGAATGAGAAAACCGTAATTTTATATGATGGCAAAACCGTAATTTTGGATGAATGGCAAAACCGTAATTTTGTACAAATGCAAAACTATAATTTTGTAAAATGGCAAAACCGTAATTTTATTAATGACAAAAACGTAATTTCGAATTCATGGCAAAATCGTAATTTTATACAATGGTAAAAACGTAATTTTTGGATAATTGCAAAATCGTAATTTTATATAATGGCAAAACCGTAATTTTCATATAATGGAAAAATCGTAATTTTATATAATGGCAAAAATCGTAATATTGCATGGCAAAACTGTAATTTTATGAATGGCAAAATCGTAATTTTGTAAGAATGGCAAAAACGTAATTTTCGAACAATGGCAAAATCGTAATTTTGGATGAATGGCGAAACCGTAGTTTTATATGAATGGCAAAACCGTAATTTTATATAATGGCAAAACCGTAATTTTTGATGAATGGCAAAATCGTAATTTGGGTTTAATGGCAAAATCGTAATTTTGGATAAATGGCAAAACCGTAATTTTGGATGAATGGCAAAATCGTAATTTTAGAACAATGGCAAAACCGTAATTTTATATAATGGTAAATACGTAATTTTGGATAAATGGCAAAACCATAATTTTGTATGAATGGTAAAACCGTAATTTTGTAAGAATCGTAAAACCGTAATTTTGGTTCAATGGCAAAAACATAAATTTACATAATGGCAAAACCGTAATTTCGAATGAATGGCAAAAACATAATTTTATATAATGGCAAAACCGTAATTTTGGATGAATGGCAAAACCGTAATTTTGATATGAGGGCAAAAGCGTAATTTTGTATAAATGGTGAAACCGTAATTTTATATAATGTCAAAACCGTAATTTTGGATCAATGGCAAAACCGTAATTTTGGATGAATGGTAAAATCGTAATTTTGGATAATGGCAAAATCGTAGTTTTCGATGAATGGCAAAATCGTAATTTCGGATTCATGGCAAAATCGTAATTTTATACAATGGCAAAAACGTAATTTTGTATAATGATAAAACCGTAATTTTCATATAATGGCAAAACCGTAATTTTCATATAATGACAAAAACGTAATTTTGGTAAATGGCAAAACCAAAATTTTGTTTTAATGGCAAAACCGTAATTTTTTAAGAATGGCAAAAACATAATTTTTGAACAATGGCAAAACCGTAATTTTGGATGAATGGCAAAAACATAATTTTATATAATGGCAAAATCGTAATTTTGGATGAATGGCAAAACCGTAATTTTGGACAATGGCGAAATCGTAATTTTATGTAATGGCAAAACCGTAATTTTAGATCAATGGCAAAACCGTAATTTTGGATCAATGGCAAAACCGTAATTTTGGATGAATGGCAAAATCGTAAATTTATATAATGGTAAAACCGTAATTTTAGATGAATGACAAAATCGTAATTTTGGATGAATGGCAAAATCGTAATTTAATAAAATTGGTAAAACTGTAATTTTGATAATGATAAAATCGTAATTTTCGATGAATGACAAAACCGTAATTTTGAAACAATGGCAAAACTGTAATTTTTGTTGAATGACAAAAATCGTAATTTTATATAATGGCAAAACCGTAATTTTGGTTTAATGGCAAAATCGTAATTTTGGATAAATGGCAAAACCGTAATTTTGTACAAATGGCAAAAACGTAATTTTAGGACAATGGCAAAACTGTAATTTTATATAATGGTAAAACGTAATTTTGGATAAATGGCAAAATCGTAATTTCGGATGAATGGAAAAAACGTAATTTTATATAATGGCAAAGCCGTAATTTTGGATGAATGACAAAACCGTAATTTTAATATGAGGGCAAAAGCGTAATTTTGTATTTGTGTGTGTGTTGTGTATGTTTTGTGTTGTGTATGTATATGTTGTGTGTGTTGTGTGTATGTATGTAATGTATATGGGTTGTGTGTGTGTTTTGTATATGTGTGTATTGTGAATGTTTGTTGTGTTGTGTGTGTTGTGTGTATGTGTTGTTTTTATGTGTGTGTTGTTTGTGTATGTATATGTTGTGTTGTGTTGTGTGTGTTGTATGTATGTAATGTATATGTGTTGTGTGTGTGTTGTTTGTGTATGTATATGTTGTGTTGTGTTGTGTGTGTTGTATGTATGTAATGTATATGTGTTGTGTGTGTGTTTTGTATGTGTGTGTTGTTTGTGTATGTATATGTTGTGTTGTGTTGTGTGGGTTGTATGTATGTAATGTATATTTGTTGTGTGTATTGTGAATGTTTGTTATGTATGTGTATGTACGTGTGTTGTGTGTATTTGTTGTTTTTGTGTATATATATATATGTTGTGTTGTGTTGTGTATGTGTGTTGTGTGTGTTGTATGTATGTAATGTATATGTGTTGTATGTGTGTTGTGTATGTGTGTGTATTGTGAATGTTGCTTGTGTATGTGTGTGTGTGTTGTGTGTATGTGTTGTTTGTGTTGTGTATATGTGTATGTGTGTGTTGTGTGTATATGTGTGTTGTGTATTGTGAATTCTGTATGTGTTTTATGTTTGTATATATGTTTGTGTGTTGTGTGTGTATGTGTTGTGTTATGTGTTGTGTGTGTATTGTGTATGTGTTGTGTCTTGTTGTTGTGTGTATTGTATGTGTGTGTTGTGTATATGTGTGTTGTGAATGTTATGTGTGTTGTGTGTATGAGTGTTGTGTTATAAATGTTGTGTGTTGTGTGTGTGTATATATGTGTATTGTGTGTGTGTGTTGTATGTATGTGTGTTGTGTGTTGTGTGTGTGTTGTTTGTGTATGTATATGTTGTGTTGTGTTGTGTATGTGTGTTGTGTGTTGTATGTATGTATTGTATATGTGTTGTGTGTGTGTTGTGTATGTGTGTGTATTGTGAATGTTTGTTGTATATGTGTGTGTTGTGTGTATGTGTTATTTGTGTTGTGTATATGTGTATGTGTGTGTGTTGTGTGTTGTGAATTCTGCATGTTTTTTATATTTGTATATATGTATGTGTGTTGTTTGTGTATGTGCTGTATTGTGTTGTGTTGTGTGTGTATTTTGTAAGTGTTGTGTCTTGTTGTTGTGTGTGTGTTGTGAATGTTATGTGTATTGTATGTATTAGTGTTGTGTTATAAATGTTATATGTGTATATATGTGTATTGTGTGTGTGTGTGTTGTATGCTTGTGTGTGTGTGTGTTGTATGCTTGTGTGTTGTGTGTATGTGTTGTATTTGTGTGTGTGTTATTTGTGTATGTATATGTTGTGTTGTGTATGTGTGTTGTGTGTGTTGTATGTATGTATTGTATATGTGGTGTGTGTGTTGTGTATGTGTGAATGTCTGTTGTGTATGTGTGTGTGTTGTGTATGTGTTGTTTGTGTTGTGTATATGTGTATGTGTGTTGTGTTGTGTATGTATGTTGTTGTGTTGTGTGTATGTTGTTGTGTGTGTATGTGTGTGTATGTGTGTGTGTGTGTATTGTGTATGTATGTGTGTGTGTGTGTGTTTATAAATGTTATGTGTGTGTGTGTGTATATATGTATGTGTGTGTGTGTTGTATGTATGTGTGTTTGTGTATGTGTGTATGTTGTGTATGTGTGATATTTGTGTATGTATATATTGTATTTGTATGTGTATGTTGTGTATATGTTGTGTATGTATTTGTATATGTGTTTGTTGTATGTATGTAATGTATGTATGTTATATATGTGTGTGTTGTGTGTATGTGTATACTTGTGTGTGTGTTTGTTTGTGTATATGTGTATTTTTGTGTGTTATGTGTGTATGTGTGTGTGTATGTATTATGTGTATGTGTTGTGTGTGTGTTGTGTGTATTGTGTGTGTGTATTTGTGTGTGTATGTTGTGTGTGTGTGTGTTTGTGTATGTATATGTTGTTATTGTGTATGTGTATGTATGTTGTTGTATGTGTGTGTATGTATATGTATATGTATGTGTTGTGTGTGTGTTTTGTATGTGTGTGTATTTTGAATGTTTGTTGTGTATGTGTGTGTGTTGTGTGTATGTGTTGTTTGTGTTGTGTATATGTGTATGTGTTGTGTGTGTATTGTGTATGTGTTGTGTGTGTATTGTATGTGTGTGTGTTGTGTTATAAATGTTGTGTGTGTGTTGTATGCATGTGTGTTGTGTTGTGTATATGTGTTGTGTTTGTATGTGAATGTTTGTTGTGAATTCTGCATGTGTTGTAAATTTATAAGATATTTTTAAAAAATTTATTGAAAATTTTGAACATAACGTTATAGCATTCTGCAGCATGTAACCCTAAAACTAAGTTGATTAATAGGAAAAAAAAATTCAAGATCTTAAACTAATCAATGGAATAATGAATGACATTGAGTTTCATAACCTTAACAATATCTTGCAAGAGAACTCTATGATCTTTATCAATTGAACTTGGGCGAAAATCATAGATGTCCTTGTGATTTTTATTGATTTGAGTTTTGTAGGTTTGGTTGCCTGTGATCTGTGTTGTTAAACCTTTTATTGTTTGGCAGTCGGATAGTTTTTTTCCACCCCCTTTTGTTCAACTTAAATTACTCTCAATGATATGATGTTTTAAGATTTATTTGTTGTTGCAGGATTTGGTTCATTGGGCTTGATGACGTCTGTATTTGTTAGTACCAAAGTTTGGTCTCTACTTATCCCATGTATTGGTGGTAATAATGATTGTTCCTTTTCTTTTTTTGTTGCTTGAATATTAAATAGTTTCTTTTAAATATTGAAAATCTGCTTCATCGTGACACCGGTGTTGTGCTAAATTCAAATCCTTGTTTGGTATTTCCGGAAGCACTTGGAAAAGTTGAAGAAACTAGGAATTGCAGAAGCATTGTAATTCAATTGAAAAAGAAAAACTACGGAAAATGTTCCTTAAATGAGAAAAGATTGGGAAAGCCAAAAAAGGAAAAGAAATGCAAGGCTGTATACCTTTAAAAACAAATCATAATTGATAGATAAATACGTTTGTAAACAATAATTGGCAAAACCGTAATTTTGGATAATGGCAAAACCGTAATTTTATATATTGGTAAAAACATAATTTTGGATAAATGGCAAAAGCGTAATTTTGTATGAATGGCAAAACCGTAATTTTGGATGAACGGCAAAACCGTAATTTTGGATGAATGGCAAAATCGTAGTTTTTTATAAATGGCAAAAACGTAATTACGGTTTCATGGCAAAACCGTAATTTTATACAATGGCAAAAACGTAATTTTTTGATAATGGCAAAATCGTCATTTTATATAATGGTAAAACTGTAATTTGGATGAATGGCAAAAACATAATTTTATATAATGGCAAAATCGTAATTTTGGATGAATCGTAAAATCGTAGTTTTAATATGAGGGCAGAAGCGTAATTTTGTATGAATAACAAAACCGTAATTTTATATAATGGCAAAACTATAATTTTGGATCAATGGCAAAATCGTAATTTTGGATGAATGGCAAAACCGTAATTTTGTACAAATGCAAAACCGAAATTTTGTAAAATGGCAAAATCGTAATTTTATTAATGGCAAAAACGTAATTTCGAATTCATGGCAAAACCGAAATTTTATACAATGGTAAAAACATAATTTTTGGATAATTACAAAATTGTAATTTTATATAATGGCAAAAACTTAATTTTGGATAAATGGCAAAACCGTAATTTTGTATGAATGGCAAAACCATAATTTTGGATGAATGGCAAAACCGTAGTTTTTTATGAATGGTAAAAACGTAATTTCGGATTAATGGCAAAAACGTAATTTTTGTATAATAGCAAAACCGTAATTTTATATAATGGAAAAATCGTAATTTTGGATGAATGGAAAAAACGTAATTTTATATAATGGCAAAACCGTAATTTTGGATGAATTGCAAAACCGAAATTTTAATATGAGGGCAAAAGCATAATTTTGTATGAATGAGAAAACCGTAATTTTATATGATGGCAAAACCGTAATTTTGGATGAATGGCAAAACCGTAATTTTGTACAAATGCAAAACCGTAATTTTGTAAAATGGCAAAACCGTAATTTTATTAATGGCAAAAACGTAATTTCGAATTCATGGCAAAATCGTAATTTTATACAATGGTAAAAACGTAATTTTTGGAAAATTGTAAAGTCGTAATTTTATATAATGGCAAAACCATAATTTTCATATAATGGCAAAATCGTAATTTTATATAATGGCAAAAACGTAATTTTGGATAAATGGCAAAATCGTAATTTTGTATGAATGGCAAAATCGTAATTTTGCAAGAATGGCAAAAACGTAATTTTCGAACAATGGCAAAATCGTAATTTTGGATCAATGGTAAAATCATAATTTTCGAACAATGGCAAAAGCGTAATTTTGGATAATGGCAAAACCGTAATTTGGGTTTAATGGCAAAACCGTAATTTTGGATAAATGGCAAAATCGTAATTTTGGATAAATGACAAAACCGTAATTTTGGATGAATGGCAAAATCGTAATTTAAGAACAATGGCAAAACCGTAATTTTATATAATGGTAAAAACGTAATTTTGGATAAATGGCAAAACCGTAATTTTGTATGAATGGCAAAACCGTAATTTTGCAAGAATCGCAAAACCGTAATTTTGGATGAATGGCAATAACGTAAATTTACATAATGGCAAAACCGTAATTTCAGATGAATGGCAAAAACGTAATTTTATATAATGGCAAACCCGTAATTTAGGATGAATGGCAAAACCGTAATTTTAATATGAGAGCAAAAGCGTAATTTTGTATGAATGGCAAAACCGTAATTTTATATAATTGCAAAATCGTAAATTTGGATCAATGGCAAAACCATAATTTTGGATGAACGGCAAAAACGTAATTTTGTATAATGGCAAAACCGTAGTTTTTTATGAATGCAAAAACGTAATTTCGGATTCATGGCAAAACCGTAATTTTATACAATGGCAAAAACGTAATTTTGTATAATGATAAAACCGTAATTTTCATATAATGGCAAAACCATAATTTTCATATAATGGTAAAAACGTAATTTTGGTAAATGGCAAAACCATAATTTTGTTTTAATGGCAAAACCGTAATTTTTTAAGAATGGCAAAAACGAAATTTTCGAACAATGGCAAAACTGTAATTTTGGATGAATGACACAAACGTAATTTTATATAATGGTAAAATCGTAATTTTGGATGTGTGTTGTGTCTTGTTGTTGTGTATTGTATTGTATGTGTGTGTTGTGTGTATATGTGCCATGTGCATCTTGCATATGAGTGTTGTGTTATAAATGTTGTGTGTTGCGTGTGTGTATATATGTGTGTGTGTGTGTGTGTTGTATATGTGTGTATAATGGTAAAACCGTAATTTTAGATGAATGACAAAACCGTAATTTTGGATGAATGGCAAAATCGTAATTTTGTAAAATTGGTAAAACTGTAATTTTGATAATGGTAAAATCGTAATTTTCGATGAATGACAAAACCGTAATTTTGAAACAATAGCAAAACCGTAATTTTTGTTGAATGACAGAAATCGTAATTTTATATAATGGCAAAACCGTAATTTTAGTTTAATGGTAAAATCGTAATTTTGGATAAATGGCAAAATCGTAATTTTGTACAAATGGTAAAAACGTAATTTTAGGACAATGGCAAAACCGTAATTTTATATAATGGTAAAAACATAATTTTGGATAAATGGCAAAACCGTAATTTCGGATGAATGGCAAAAACGTAATTTTATATAATGGCAAACCCGTAATTTTGGATGAATGACAAAACCGTAATTTTAATATGAGGGCAAAAGCGTAATTTTGTATTTGTGTGTGTGTTGTTTGTGTATGTATATGTTGTGTTGTGTTGTGTTGTGTATGTGTGTTGTGTGTGTTGTATGTATGTAATGTATATGGGTTGTGTGTGTGTTTTGTATATGTGTGTATTGTGAATGTTTGTTGTGTTGTGTGTGTTGTGTGTATGTGTTGTTTTTGTGTGTGTGTTGTTTGTGTATGTATATGTTGTGTTGTGTTGTGTGTGTTGTATGTATGTAATGTATATGTGTTGTGTGTGTATTGTGAATGTTTGTTGTGTATGTGTGTGTGTTGGGTGTATGTGTTGTTTTTGTGTGTGTTGTTTGTGTATGTATATGTTGTGTTGTGTTGTGTATGTGTGTTGTGTGTGTTGTATGTATGTAATGTATATGTGTTGTGTGTGTGTTTTGTATGTGTGTGTATTGTGAATGTTTGTTGTGTATTTGTGTGTGTTGTGTGTATGTGTTGTATTTGTGTGTGTGTTGTTTGTGTATGTATATGTTGTGTTGTGTATGTGTTTTGTGTGTTGTATGTATGTATTGTATATGTGTTGTGTGTGTGTTGTGTATGTGTGTGTATTGTGAATGTTTGTTGTGTGTGTGTGTTGTGTGTATGTGTTGTTTGTGTTGTGTATATGTGTATGTGTGTGTTGTGTGTATATGTGTGTTGTGTATTGTGAATTCTGCATGTGTTTTATGTTTGTATATATGTATGTGTGTTGTGTGTGTATGTGTTGTGTTATGTGTTGTGTGTGTATGTGTTGTGTGTGTATTGTGTATGTGTTGTGTCTTGTTGTTGTGTGTGTATTGTATGTGTGTGTTGTGTGTATATGTGTGTTGTGTGTATGAGTGTTGTGTTATAAATGTTGTGTGTTGTGTGTGTGTATATATGTGTATTATGTGTGTGTGTGTTGTATGTATGTGTGTTGTGTATGGTGTGTGTTGTGTTGTGTGTGTTGTTTGTGTATGTGTGTGTATGTGTGTGTGTGTGTGTGTTTTGTATGTATGTAATGTATATGTGTTGTGTGTGTGTTTTGTATGTGTATATATGTGTGTTGTGTATGTATTTGTGTGTGTTGTTTGTTTATGTATATATGTGTTGTGTATGTGTGTGTGTTGTATGTATGTAATATATATGTGTTGTGTGTGTGTATTGTGAATGTTTATTGTGTGTGTGTGTGTGTATGTGTTGTTTGTGTGTGTGTTGTTTGTGTATGTATATATTGTTTTGTGTTGTGTATGTGTGTTGTGTGTTGTATGTATAATGTATATGTGTTGTGTGTGTGTTTTGTATATGTGTATTTTGAATGTTTGTTGTGTATGTGTTGTGTGTATGTGTTGTTTGTGTATATGTGTATGTGTTGTGTGTATTGTGTATGTGTTGTGTGTGTATTGTATGTGTGTGTGTTGTGTTATAAATGTTGTGTGTGTGTTGTATGCATGTGTTGTGTTGTATATATGTGTTGTGTTTGTATGTGAATGTGTATTGTGAATTCTGCATGTGTTGTAAATTCATAAGATATTTTTGAAAAATTTATTGAAAATTTTGAACATAACGTTATAGAATTCTGCAAAAGATGTAACCTAAAACTAAGGTGATTAATAGGAAAAAAAATTCAAGACTTTAAACTAATCAATGGAACAATGAATGGCATTGAGTTTCATAACCTTAATAATATCTTGCAAGAGAACTCTATGATCTTTATCAATTGAACTTGGGCGAAAATCATAGATGTCCTTGTGATTGTTATTGATTTGAGTTTTGTAGGTTGGTGATCTGTGTTGTTAAACCTTTTATTGTTTGGCAGTCGGATAGTTTTTTTCCACCCCCCTTTTGTTCAACTTAAATTACTCTCAATGATATGATGTTTTAAGATTTATTTGTTGTTGCAGGATTTGGTTCATTGGGCTTGATGACGTCTGTATTTGTTAGTACCAAAGTTTCGGTCTCTACTTATCCCATGTATTGGTGGTAATAATGATTGTCCCTTTTCTTTTTTTTTTGCTTGAATATTAAATAGTTTCTTTTAAATATTAAAAATCTGCTTCATCGTGACACCGGTGTTGTGCTAAATTCAAATCCTTGTTTGGTATTTCCGGAAGCACTTGGAAAGGTTGAAGAAACTAGGAATTGCAGAAGTATTGTAATTCAATTGAAAAAGAAAAACTAGCATGACGGAAAATGTTCCTTAAATGAGAAAAGATTGGGAAAGCCAAAAAAGGAAAAGAAATGCAAGACTGTATACCTTTTAAAACAAACCATAATTGATAGATACTTTTTTTGTAAATAATAATGGCAAAACCGTAATTTTATATAATGAAAAATCGTAATTTTGGATAAATGGCAAAACCGTAATTTTGGATAAATGGCAAAACCATAATTTTATATAATGGTAAAAACGTAATTTTGGATTAATGGCAAAACCGTAATTTTGTATGAATGGCAAAATCGTAATTTTGTAAGAATGGCAAAACCGTAATTTTATACAATGGCAAAAATTTAATTTTTGTATAATGGCAAAACCGTAATTTCGGATGAATGGCAAAAACGTAATTTTATATAATGGCAAAACCGTAATTTTGGATGAATGGCAAAACCGTAGTTTTAATATGAGGGCAAAAGCGTAATTTTGTATGAATAGCAAAATCGTAATTTTATATAATGGCAAAACCATAATTTTGGATCAATGGCAAAACCGTAATTTTGGATGAATGGCAAAACCGTAATTTTGTACAAATGCAAAACCGTAATTTTGTAAAATTGCAAAACCGTAATTTTATTAATGGCAAAAACGTAATTTCGAATTCATGGCAAAACCATAATTTTATACAATGGTAAAAACGTAATTTTTGGATAATTGTAAAGCCGTAATTTTATATAATGGCAAAACCATAATTTTCATATAATGGCAAAATCATAATTTTATATAATGGCAAAAACGTAATATTGGATAAATGGCAAAACTGTAATTTTGCAAGAATGGCAAAAACGTAATTTTCGAACAATGGCAAAACCGTAATTTTGGATCAATGGCAAAATCGTAATTTTCGAACAATGGCAAAAGCGTAATTTTGGATAATGGCAAAACCGTAATTTTTGATGAATGTCAAAACCGTAATTTGGGTTTAATGGTAAAACCGTAATTTTGGATAAATGGTAAAACCGTAATTTTGGATAAATGACAAAACCGTAATTTTGGATGAATGTCAAAATCGTAATTTTAGAACAATGGCAAAACCGTAATTTTATATAATGGTAAAAACGTAATTTTGGATAAATGGCATAACCGTAATTTTGTATGAATGGCAAAACCGTAATTTTGTAAGAATTGCAAAACCGTAATTTTGGATGAATGGCAATAACGTAAATTTACATAATGGCAAAACCGTAATTTCGGCTGAATGGCAATAACGTAATTTTATATAATGGCAAACCCGTAATTTTGGATGAATGGCAAAACCGTAATTTTAATATGAGGGCAAAAGCGTAATTTTGTATAATGGCAAAACCGTAATTTTGGATCAATGGCAAAACCGTAGTTTTGGATGAATGGCAAAATCGTAATTTTGTATTAATTTTATATAATGGCAAAATCGTAATTTTGGATGAATGTGTAATTTTGGACATTGTGTGTAATTTTATGTAATGGCAAAATCGTAATTTTGTGTCAATGGTAATTTTGAATCAATGGCAAAGCCGTAATTTTGGATGAATAGCAAAATCCTAATTTTATATAATGATAAAAGCGTAATTTTAGATGAATGTGTGTAATTTTGGATGAATGGCAAAACCGTAATTTTGTAAAATTGGTTGTGTAATTTTGATAATGGTAAATCGTAATTTGTGTTGTGAATGACAAAACCGTAATTTTGAAACAATGGCAAAACCGTAATTTTGTGTTGAATGACAAAATCGTAATTTTATATAATGGTATATATGTAATTGTGTGTTTGTGTTTAATGGCAAAATCGTAATTTTGGATAAATGGTGTTGTTTTTTGTACAAATGGTGTAATTTTAGGACAATGGCAAAATTGTAATTTTATATAATGCTAAACGTAATTTTGGATAAATGTTATGTGTGTTGTGGATGAATGGCAAAAACGTAATTTTATATAATGGCAAACCCGTAATTTTGGATGAATGGCAAAACCGTAATTTTAATATGAGGGCAAAAGCATAATTTTGTATTTGTGTGTGTGTTGTTTGTGTATGTATATGTTGTGTTGTGTATATGTGTTGTGTGTGTTGTATGTATGTAATGTATATGGGTTGTGTGTGTGTTTTGTATATGTGTGTATTGTGAATGTTATGTTGTGTTGTGTGTGTGTGTATGTGTATGTGTTGTTTTTGTGTGTGTGTGTTTGTGTATGTATATGTTGTGTTGTGTTGTGTTGTGTGTGTTGTATGTATGTAATGTATGTGTTGTGTGTGTGTATATGTGTGTGTGTGTGTTGTGTATGTATATGTTGTGTGTGTTGTGTGTGTTGTATGTATGTAATGTATATGTTGTGTGTGTGTTGTATGTGTGTGTATTGTGAATGTTTGTTGTGTGTGTGTGTGTGTGTATGTGTTGTTTTTGTGTGTGTGTTGTTTGTGTATGTATATGTTGTGTTGTGTATGTGTGTTGTGTGTGTTGTATGTATGTAATATATATGTGTTGTGTGTGTGTTTTGTATGTCTGTGTATTGTGAATGTTTGTTGTGTATATGTGTGTGTTGTGTGTATGTGTTGTTTTTGTGTGTTGTTTGTGTATGTATATGTTGTGTTGTGTTGTGTTGTGTTGTGTATGTGTGTTGTGTGTGTTGTATGTATGTAATGTATATGTGTTGTGTGTGTGTTTTGTATATGTGTGTATTGTGAATGTTTGTTGTGTATGTGTTGTTTGTGTTGTGTATATGTGTATTGTGTGTATATGTGTGTTGTGTATTGTGAATCTGCATGTGTTTTATGTTTGTATATATGTTTGTGTGTTGTGTGTGTATGTGTTGTGTTATGTGTTGTGTGTATTGTGTATGTGTTGTGTCTTGTTGTTGTGTGTGTATTGTATGTGTTTGTGTTGTGTGTATATGTGTGTTGTGAATGTTGTGTGTTGTGTATGAGTGTTGTGTTATAAATGTTGTGTGTTGTGTGTGTATATATGTGTATTGTGTGTGTGTATTGTATTCATGTGTGTTGTGTGTATTTGTTGTATTTGTGTGTGTGTTGTTTGTGTATGTATATGTTGTGTTGTGTTGTGTATGTGTGTTTTGTGTGTTGTATGTATGTATTGTATATGTGTTGTGTGTGTGTTGTGTATGTGTGTGTATTGTGAATGTTTGTTGTGTATGTGTGTGTGTTGTGTATGTGTTGTGTAATTTTATATATTTGTAAAAACATAATTTTGGATAAATGTGCGTAATTGTGTGTATGAATGTGTAATTTTGGATGGTAGTAATTTTGGATGAATGTGTGTTTTTATGTGTTGTAATTATGTGTTGTGTGTGTAATTTTATATGTGTGTGTCATTTTTGTATAATGTGTGTAATTTTATATAATGTCATAATTTGGATGTGTGCGTAATTTTATATAATGTTGTGTAATTTTGGATGTGGCAAAATCATAGTTTTAATTGTGTATGTGTAATTTTGTATGAATAGCAATGCGTAATTTTGTATATAATGTGTGTTTTGGATCAATGGCGTAATTTTGGATGAATGTGTTATATGTAATTTTGTATGTGTGTAATTTGTGTAAAATGGCAAATGTGTAATTTATGTATGTGTAATTGTATGTGTTGTATTGTGTAATTTTATATGGTATGTAATTTTTGGATAATTGTAATTTTATATAATGTGTGTATGTAATTTTGGATATGTTGTAATTTTGTATGAATGGCAAAACCATAATTTTGGATGAATTGTGTTTGTATGAATGGCAAAAACGTAATTTTGGTTCATGTGTGTGTAATTGTATGTATACAATGTATATGTAATTTGTGTGTATAATGTGTGTAATTTTATATAATGTCATAATTTGTGATGTGTGTAATTTTATATAATGGCAAAATGTGTTGTTTGGATAAATGTAGTTTTAATATGGCGTAATTTTGTATGTATGTAATTTTATATGTGTGTGTAATTTTGGATGAATGTGTTTTGTGTTGTCGTAATTTTGTAAAATGTATGTAATTTTATTAATGTGTGTAATTTAATTGTGTGTGTCGTAATTTTATACAATGTGTAATTTTGTGTAATTGTGTGTAATGTGTTGTATATAATGGCAAAACCATATGTGTGTATATATGGCAAATCATAATGTGTGTATATAATGGCAAAAACGTATGTGTGTGTGTAGCATGTAATTGTTGTATGTATGTGTATAATTTTGTGTTTATATGTGAATAATTTGTGAACTGGCAAAATGTAAATTTTGGATAAGAAAATCGTAATTTTGGAAAATTTATTGAAAAATTTTGATAATGGCATAACGTAATTTTTGATGACATGGCAAAACGTAATTTTGATTAATAGGAAAAAAATTCAAGATCTTAAACTAATCAATGGATGAATGAATGTAATTTTTAGAACAATGGCAAAACAATTTTATATAAGAAGAACTCTATGATCTTTATCAATTGAACTTGGCGAAAATCATAGATGTCCTTGTGATTTTTATTGATTTGAGTTTTTGGATGAATGGCAAAAGCGTGAATTTACATAATGTTGTTAAACCTTTTATTGTTTGGCGATCGGATAGTTTTTCCACCCCCTTTTTTATATAATTGGCAAACCCATAATTTTGATGATGTTTTAAGATTTATTTGTAATATGAGGGATTTGGTTCATTGGGCTATGATGGCAAAATCGTAATTTTATATACCAAGTTTTTGGTCTCTACTTATCCATGTATTGGTGGTAATAATGATAATTTTTTGAATGGCTAGTTTTTTTTGTAATTTGGATTCATTAAAAACCGTAATTTTCATAAATGCAAGCGTAATGTTGTGCTAAATTCAAATCCTTGTTTGGTATTTCCTAAGCATAAAGGAAGAAACTAGGAATGGCAAACCGTAATTTTGTAATGGCAAAAACTAATAAGAAAAAATGTTCCTTAAATGAAAAAAGATTGGGAAAGCCAAAAAGGAAAAGAAATGCAAAATCGTAATTTTTAAAACAAACCATAATTGATAGATAAATCGTAATTTATAAACCATAATGGCAAAACCGTAATTTTGGATAATGGCAAAACCGTAATTTTATATATTGGTAAAAACATAATTTTGGATAAATGGCAAAAGCGTAATTTTGTATGAATGACAAAGCGTAATTTTATGGATAATGCGGCAAAATCGTAATTTTGGATGAATGGCAAAATCGTAATTTTTATGAATGGCAAAACCGTAATTACGGTTTCATGGCAAAAAGCCGTAATTTTATAATGGCAAAAACGTCATTTTTGTATAATGGCAAAACCGTAATTTTATATAATGGCAAAATCATAATTTCGGATGAATGGCAAAAACGTAATTTTATATAATGGCAAAACCGTAATTTTGGATGAATGGCAAAATCATAGTTTTAATTGAGGGCAAAAGCGTAATTTTGTATGAATAGCAAAACGGTAAATTTATATAATGGCAAAACCATAATTTTATATCAATGGCAAAAGCGTAATTTTGGATGAATGGCAAAACCGTAATTTTATGAATGCAAAATCGTAATTTTGTAAAATGGCAAATTCGTAATTTTATTAATGACAAAACGTAATTTTAATTCATGGCAAAAGCGTAATTTTATACAATGGTAAGCGTAATTTTGGATAATGCAATATATAATTTTGGATAAATGACAAAGCGTAATTTTGTATGAATGGCAAAACCATAATTTTGGATGTATGTAATGTATATGGGTTGTGTGTGTGTTTTGTATATGTGTGTTGTGTTGTGTGTGTGTATGTGTTGTTTTTGTGTGTGTGTTGTTTGTGTATGTATATGTTGTGTTGTGTGTGTTGTATGTATGTAATGTATATGTGTTGTGTGTGTTTTGTATGTGTGTGTATTGTGAATGTTTGTTGTGTATGTGTGTGTGTTGTGTGTATGTGTTGTTTTTGTGTGTGTGTTGTTTGTGTATGTATATGTTGTGTATGTGTGTTGTGTGTGTTGTATGTATGTATTGTATATGTGTTGTGTGTGTTTTGTATGTGTGTGTGAATGTTTGTTGTATGTGTGTGTGTTGTGTGTATGTGTTGTATTTGTGTGTGTGTTGTTTGTGTATATATGTTGTATGTTGTGTGTGTGTGTGTTGTATGTATGTATTGTATATGTGTTGTGTGTGTGTTGTGTATGTGTGTGTATTGTGAATGTTTGTTGTGTATGTGTGTGTGTTGTGTGTATGTGTTGTTTGTGTTGTGTATATGTGTATGTGTGTGTTGTGTGTATATGTGTGTTGTGTATTGTAAATTCTGCATGTGTTTTATGTTTGTATATATGTTTTTGTGTTGTGTGTGTATGTGTTGTGTGTGTATTGTATAAGTGTTGTGTCTTGTTGTTGTGTGTGTATTGTATGTGTGTATGTATGTGTTGTGAATGTTATGTGTGTTGTGTGTATGAGTGTTGTGTTATAAATGTTGTGTGTTGTGTGTGTATATATGTGTATTGTGTGTGTGTGCTGTATGCATGTGTGTTGTGTGTATGTGTTGTATATGTGTGTGTGTTGTGTGTATGTATATGTTGTGTTGTGTTGTGTGGGTTGTATGTATGTAATGTATATTTGTTGTGTGTATTGTGAATGTTTGTTATGTATGTGTATGTACGTGTGTTGTGTGTATTTGTTGTATTGTATGTGTGTGTGTTGTGTTATAAATGTTGTGTGTGTGTTGTATGCATGTGTTGTATGTATATGTTGTGTTGTGTATGTGTGTTGTGTGTGTTGTATGTATGTAATGTATATGGGTTGTGTGTGTGTTTTGTATATGTGTGTATTGTGAATGTTTGTTGTGTTGTGTGTGTTGTGTGTATGTGTTGTTTTTGTGTGTGTGTTGTTTGTGTATGTATATGTTGTGTTGTGTGTGTTGTATGTATGTAATGTATATGTGTTGTGTGTGTTTTGTATGTGTGTATTGTGAATGTTTATTGTGTATGTGTGTGTGTTGTGTGTATGTGTTGTTTGTGTGTGTGTGTTATTTGTGTATGTATATGTTGTGTATGTGTGTTGTGTATGTTGTATGTATGTAATGTATATGTGTTGTGTGTGTGTTTTGTATGTGTGTGTATTGTGAATGTTTGTTGTGTATGTGTGTGTGTTGTGTGTATGTGTTGTATTTGTGTGTGTGTTGTTTGTGTATGTATATGTTGTGTTGTGTTGTGTATGTGTGTTGTGTGTGTTGTATGTATGTATTGTATATGTGTTGTGTGTGTGTTGTGTATGTGTGTGTATTGTGAATGTTTGTTGTGTATGTGTGTGTGTTGTGTGTATGTGTTGTTTGTGTTGTGTATATGTGTATGTGTGTGTTGTGTATTGTGAATTCTGCATGTGTTTTATGTTTGTATATATGTATGTGTGTTGTGTGTGTATGTGTTGTGTTATGTGTTGTGTGTGTATTGTGTATGTGTTGTGTCTTGTTGTTGTGTGTGTATTGTATGTGTGTGTTGTGTGTATATGTGTGTTGTGAATGTTATGTGTGTTGTGTGTATGAGTGTTGTGTTATAAATGTTGTGTGTTGTGTGTGTGTATATATGTGTATTGTATGTGTGTGTGTTGTATGTATGTGTTGTATTTGTGTGTATGTTGTTTGTGTATATATATGTTGTGTTGTGTATGTGTGTTGTGTTTGTTGTATGTATGTAATGTATATGTGTTGTGTGTGTATTGTGAATGTTTGTTGTATATGTGTGTGTTGTGTGTATGTGTTGTATTGTATGTGTGTGTGTTGTGTTATAAATGTTGTGTGTGTGTTGTATGCATGTGTTGTATGTATATGTTGTGTTGTGTATGTGTGTTGTGTGTGTTGTATGTATGTAATGTATATGGGTTGTGTGTGTGTTTTGTATATGTGTGTATTGTGAATGTTTGTTGTGTTGTGTGTGTTGTGTGTATGTGTTGTTTGTGTATGTATATGTTGTTGTTGTATTGTGTTGTATGTATATATGTATGTAATGTATATGTGTTGTGTGTGTTTTGTATGTGTGTGTATTGTAGAATGTTTGTTGTGTATGTGTGTGTTGGGTGTATGTGTTGTTTTGTGTGTGTTGTTTGTGTATGTATATGTTGTGTTTGTTGTGTATGTGTGTTGTGTGTGTGTGTATGTATATAATGTATATGTGTTGTGTGTGTGTTATGTATGTGTGTGTATTGTGAATGTTTGTTGTGTATGTGTGTGTGTTGTGTGTATGTGTTGTATTTGTGTGTGTGTTGTTTGTGTATGTATATGTTGTGTTGTGTTGTGTATGTGTGTTGTGTGTGTTGTATGTATGTATTGTATATGTGTTGTGTGTGTTGTGTATGTGTGTGTATTGTGAATGTTTGTTGTGTATGTGTGTGTGTTGTATGTATGTGTTGTTTGTGTTGTGTATATGTGTATGTGTGTGTTGTGTGTATATGTGTGTTGTGTATTGTGAATTCTGCATGTGTTTTATGTTTGTATATATGTTTGTGTGTTGTGTTATGTGTTGTGTGTGTATTGTGTATGTGTTGTGTCTTGTTGTTGTGTGTGTATTGTATGTGTTTGTGTTGTGTGTATATGTGTGTTGTGAATGTTATGTGTGTTGTGTGTATGAGTGTTGTGTTATAAATGTTGTGTGTTGTGTGTTGTGTGTGTATATATGTGTATTGTGTGTGTGTGTTGTATGCATGTGTGTTGTGTGTATTTGTTGTATTTGTGTGTGTGTTGTTTGTGTATGTATATGTTGTGTTGTGTATGTGTGTTGTGTGTGTTGTATGTATGTATTGTATATGTGTTGTGTGTGTGTTGTGTGTGTTGTGTATGTGTGTGTATTGTGAATGTTTGTTGTGTATGTGTGTGTGTTGTGTGTATGTGTTATTTGTGTTGTGTATATGTGTATGTGTGTGTGTTGTGTGTTGTGAATTCTGCATGTGTTTTATATTTGCATATATGTATGTGTGTTGTGTGTGTGTGGGGCGTATTGTGTTATTTGTTGTGTGTGTATATTGTATGTGTTGTGTGTGTGTATGTGTTGTGTGTGTGTGTGTGTGTGTGTGTATTGTATGTATGTGTTGTTGTGTGTGTTGTGTTGTGTGTATTGTATGTGTGTATATGTTGTGTGTGTGTTGTGTATGTGTGTGTATTGTGAATGTTTGTTGTGTATGTGTGTGTGTGTGTATGTATATGTGTTGTGTATATGTATGTGTGTGTGTATGTGTGTGTTGTGCATGTGTTTTATGTTTGTATATATGTATGTGTGTTGTGTATGTGTATGTTGTGTTATGTGTTGTGTGTGTATTGTGTATGTGTTGTGTCTTGTTGTGTGTGTGTATGTGTGTATGTGTATGTGTGTGTGTGTGTATATGTGTGTTATAAATGTATTGTGTGTGTGTGTATGTTGTATGTTATGTGTTGTGTGTATGTGTTGTATTATGTGTATGTATGTTGTGTGTGTATGTGTGTTGTGTATATGTATGTATGTGTGTTGTGTATGTGTGTGTATTGTGAATGTTTGTTGTGTATGTGTGTTGTATGTGTTGTTGTTTGTGTATATGTGTATGTGTGTTGTGTATATGTGTGTGTGTATGTATTTGTGTGTTTTATGTTTGTTGTATATATGTATGTGTGTGTGTATGTGTTGTGTTATGTGTTGTGTGTGTATGTGTATGTTGTGTATGTTGTTGTGTGTGTATTGTATGTGTGTGTTGTGTGTATATATGTATGTAATGTTATGTATGTTGTGTTATAAATGTTGTGTGTTGTGTGTGTGTATATATGTGTATTGTGTGTGTGTGTTGTATGTATGTGTTGTATTTGTATGTATGTTGTTTGTGTATATATATGTTGTGTTGTGTATGTGTGTTGTGTTTGTTGTATGTATATAATGTATATGTGTTGTGTGTGTATTGTGAATGTTTGTTGTATATGTGTGTGTTGTGTGTATGTGTTGTGTGTGTTGTGTGTATGTGTTGTATTGTATGTGTGTGTGTTGTGTTATAAATGTTGTGTGTGTGTTGTATGCATGTGTTGTATTGTGTATATGTGTTGTATTGTGTATATGTGTTGTGTTTGTATGTGAATGTGTGTTGTGAATTCTGCATGTGTTGTAATTTCATAAGATATTTTTGAAAAATTTATTGAAAATTTTGAACATAACTTTATAGAATTCTGCAGCATGTAACCCTAAAACTAAGGTGATTAATAGGAAAAAAAATTCAAGACCTTAAACTAATCAATGGAACAAGGCCGACAGACTCGCTGCGGGTCCCGCCGGATTCCCTTCGAGACGTCCGCAGTACGCCGCCGAGGGCCTCCTCCCGGTCGGCGCAGAAGTCCGTTCCCTGCGACCGATGGAGAGGGTCCGCCTCTCACCTACACGGAGGGCCGAGGTCCTTTACCGAGTTCCACGGAAAGAGACTCCGCCACAGACTACTTGCGGGTCCTGAATAGACCCGCCCTCTCGAGAGTATATTTAGCGCAGATCCTCGCTCCGCCAGTCGGGCCGACACCTCGCCACCCCGAAGCTGGTCCCTCCGCCGCGCTCGGGGGATGACCACCAACTCGAGATCCTCGCTCCGCAGCCGCAACTCTCCCGTCCGGTCCTTCCTTCCAGATCATCAATGGGAGACTCGCACGGCATCATCCGCTCCCGGATGTCGCGGAACCTCGGCTCTGACAACTCACTTAAAGGCCCCGGTCACACATCGGTCGCATCAAGGCCCGTAGTCCATGAGGTCAGGCACGTGCGGTCAGTCCAACGCAGAGGAAGTGACCCACCAAGTCCTCTACACCCGAGCGGACTGATCGACCCACTGGAGCCTCGGGACCTGACATGCGCGACGTTCCCCCCGGACTCATGTGAACCCGCCCTCCACGCTTGATGCCGGCGACACGCGCTTCCCGGCGAGGTACAACTGAGCGCGGCGACGCATCCGCCGGATGCAGCGGTGACTTCGGATTCCGCCAACTCGCCGCGTTGGCAAAGCCTTCCGCTGTGCTCCTCTGGGTTTGAAGCAAAAGGAGGATCTAACCCCTCTCCGACTTCGCTCAAGGTTCACCACGGAGGTACGGAGTTATCTGACGCCACCCATCGCCGTTGATGCAAAGCGCTATGATGGGGCCGCGACCGCCGAGGTTTTGCTGGTCCTGGTGGAGCGACCTCGCGCCCATCGCGAGATGTTTCAATGAGCAAGTCAATACGCGGCGCCGAAGTCCCGGATGTCGGAAGGACGGAAGAACGACCGAGGGGCATCCTAATCCATCCCGACGACCGACAACCAAAGCGGAGTCCCCGCACCAAGGGCGCCGCATGGGCCGCCCCGACCCATACGCGGCCGAGTCGCCACCTCCCCCCTTGAAGGCGTCTCGGACGTAAATATTCCTCCAGATAAAGGAGCGGGGAATGCTCAGGCCGCCCCGCCAGATGAAGAGCCGACGAGAGCTGGCTGATAACACCCGGTATTGCCGGGTATTGCCGGCGGTGCGACACTTGCCAACGCCAGGCCCGCGCCCCGCAGCTCCCTGCGGTCCCGCTCGCCTCCATGGATTGCGCCTGGCCCTTCGCTCAATGGGGAATGGACCTCTTGGGGCCGTTCCCCCCGGCGTCCGGCCAGCGGAGACATATCATCGTGGGGATAGATTATTTCACTAAGTGGGTGGAAGCCGAGCCCCTGGCAACCATTACAGTCGAACGGGTCGAACAGTTCGTATGGAAGAACATCGTGACCCGATTCGGTCCGCCCAACGCTTATCATCGATAACGGAACCTAGTTCGCCAAAGACTCGGTTCTCGGAGTTCTCGCGCGACTTATCACATCCAGCTGAGGTTTAGCTCGGTGGCCCACCCTGCACCAACGGGCTCGCCGAGGTGACCAACCGATCTATCCCGGATGGACTTAGGAAAGGACCTCGAAGCCCGATCGAGCCGGGTCGACGAGCTCCCGAACATCCTATGGTCACTACAGACTACCCCAAGACGGCCGCGAGTCCCCTACACCGGCATTCGGCGTGGAAGCGGTCCCGCCACCGAGTTGGTCATTCCGACATTCCGGTGGAGAACTATGAGGAATCCACCTCGCCCAGTGGAGTTCGGGCCGGCCTAGACTCGCTAGAAGAACGCAGGCCAACGCCAAGACGTAAAGATGCCGGCATACAACAGAGTGTTGCCGGAGTTACAACAAGAAGGTGCGCCCAATTTCTGGGATGGGGAGACTTAGTCCCACGCAAAGCGGAAATAAGCGACCCCGCCCACTCGAGGCAAGCTTGCACCTAAGTGGGAAGGCCCCTACCGAGTAATCAAAGTAGTCCGACCGAACGCTCCGGCCGCGCGACTATGACCGGCAGCAGCCTTCGAGGACTTGGAACGCCCGTAACCTTAAGAAGTATTTCGCTTTGAGGACAAAACGGAAGTAAGTCAATATCGACTCAAAGTTATTAGAAAGAAGTCGAAGATTGTATTAAGAAGGCAAATTTGTATTACCAAAAGGTTTGGATTACAAAAATGGGCCCCTAGTGGGGAAAGAAGTATTACAAAAACAAGGGAAGACCCTCCAAAAGGAAGAAAAGAAGTCTTCAAGCTGCAGCTTCGGGAAGGCTGTCGTCGAAGGGAACCTCGCCGGGCATGTCGACCCCCTGATCCTCGGGGCATGAGACGAAGGGATCCTCCTCGATCATCGAGCCTAGAGGGCATGCTTGGAACCGGGCCAGGGCAACCTTGTACCCATATTCGTACGATACCCGGCCCGTCCGGTCCAGGCCGAGGAGGAAGCCCTCCGACTTCTTGTACGCCTCGATCGCCTCCCGGCCCTTTCCGGCCGACGCTTCCGCCGCGGCAAGGGCTTCGGCGTCACGGCCTCCCTTGAGGTCGGCTTGGCCAACTCAAGCCTCCTTCATCCGGAGGCGGTTCTCCACTTCTCCGTCCGAGGAGCTTCGCAGTCCGGCCTCGTCGCCGAGGCGGCCTCGAGCTCGGCGGTCGACGCGCGACTTCGCGCCATGTCCGCCGCCCTGTTGCTAAGAAGAACCGCCGGTCCCGACCCCGCTCGGGCCTCCTCAAGCTGGCGGCGCAACTCCAAGTTGCGCCGCATCCGGCACCAATCGACCGGAGTCGTGCACCCGGTCGATGAGGGCCGTTGTGTAGTGGAGATTCTGCACAAAGAGAAAGAAGGCTGAAAGTAATGAACAGCGCTCAGCTAAGAAGATACACGCAAGACGGTGCTTACCCACAACACCGACTTGGCGGACTTGGCGATGAGCGCTTCCGAGGGGAGTGTGTATAGGTCCCGAGCGACGTCGGGATGGAGCGCCCGGAGGTAGCCGGTCGGGGCTCTCCCCGACCCACACCTTGTCCCTCGGGACAAACCATGCCACCGGCCACGAGAGGGTCGCTCGGCCCGGCGAAGGACCTCCCCATCACTCGGGAAAGGAACGACCGATCCTTCCCCGACGTGACCTGCAAGATAGGTCCTTCATGGTCGGAGGACGCCGGCCCTTCCCGGCCATCCTGGCCGGGACCAAAGACTTCCTGGCAGGGGTGGAGGCGCCGGTTGTTTGGTCGCCCCGGGCGCAGCCACGGGCGTCTGTGTCCACCACGCCCTGGCCTTGGCCCTTTCTTGGGACGCCTTCCTCGGTGCGGGGAGCCACCCCCCGCCCGCTTGGAGACCGCCGGAGAGCGCGGAGACGGTCCCCTCGGAGCACCCGAGTCATGGAAGGATCGCAGGTTCACCGTCCCTGCAGAGAACAACAGATGTGTTAGAAGCTAGAATACGGCAGCAATCCTAAAAGAGGCGAGACAACAACGGCCTACCCCGTGAGCACGGACTTAGTCCGGCCTCCACGAGCCACTTCTCCGACATGTTGCGGATGGCTTGCGAGGAAGGGAGGATTACCCTCAACTGCTCGAGGTGAGCACGCCTCGGCATCGAAGTTTCGGGGGCGTTGTTATCGATGGTTCTAGACGACCACCGAACCCCAAAACCTCACCCATTTGGCATCGACAAAAAGAAGCGCCTCTTCCACCCTTTGTTATTGGTGGGGCGCCGCTAACCTAACCCCGGTCGTGCCAGAAGTATCCCCGCCCCTTGAAGAGGCGAAGAGAGGAAGAGGTTGGGTCGGGCGATGTTGGCGTAATGGCATTCCCCGTGAAAGCCACCAAATACCGCCAGGAGTTTGGAGTTATCTGTGAAGGCGAGATCCGCCACAGTGATATACAAGATACGATGATTGGATGAAGGGGAAGGCGCAGGCCGGCCTCTAGGGCATCGGCGGTCAAGGCAAAGCCCTTGGGAACCGGGTCGAAAGCCCGCTGTCCCGCTTCAGGGGCCAGGAGGTTGTATTCCTCCGGGATGCCGTAGCGCCGCCGGAGAAACCCCACCATGCGATCGTCCAAGGTGGAGTCTTGGACGTGCGGGCACATTATGGCCTCTAACGCACGCGCCGCTTTCGCATCTGAGGAAGGGCTGGAAAGAGGAGATGAAGGAGGAGAGGCGGCGCGGGTTGTAGCGATGGGGAGGAGGAGGAAGAAGCGAGAGGAAGAGGAAGTGGAAGGAAGACCCATCGCGCACTAACCTATAATGGAAGAAATGGTGGAAGAAGTTAAAGGCAGGAGCCAAGGAGAAAACTCGAAGGAAGGCAGCGGGACAAGAGATGAAAACTCGATAAAGTGATAGAGTGTCGCGGGCTCGCTATTTATAGAAAGGGGACCTCGACCTTTCGCCTCCAGAAAGCGGCGGCGACATGACACGCCACGCCCAATAGCATCACATCGGGCGATCGCGTCATATTAATGAAGAGGTGGCGTGTCCACCCCGGGCAAGAAACTTACCCGCGCGGCTCCTCGATTCGGCAACGCACTATCGCGAGCCGTTTTTGGCGGCGCACGGCGGTTCGTTTCTAGGTCTTGGCGGCTCGACCCACTGGTAATTACGGGCCTTGGCGGCTCGGCCCCATATCGAGCGGTTGGCGATATCGATCTTCTAGGTCTTGGCGGCGGCTCGACCACTTCTAGGCCTTGGCGGCGGCTCGGCCCATATCGGCAGCGGTTGGCGATGCTCGGTTTTCTAGGTCTTGGCGGCGGCTCGACCGCGTGTACAGGCCTTGGCGGCGGCTCGGCCCCATATCGGCAGCGGTTGGCGATATCGATCTTCTAGGTCTTGGCGGCGGCCCGACCAGGCCTTGGCGGCTCGGCCCCATATCGGCAGCGGTTGGCGATATCGATCTTCTAGGTCTTGGCGGCGGCTCGACCGCGGTAATAGGCCTTGGCGGCTCGGCCCGTATCGGCAGCGGTTCGGCGATATCGGTCTTCTAGGTCTTGGCGGCTCGACCCGCGTATTACGGGCCTTGGCGGCGGCTCGGCCCGTATCGAAGCGGCGGTTCGGTCATTACAGTTCTCGATATGCGTGCGCGTGACCTCGGTCGCCAGTTTCCAAGCGGCGGGTGTGCGAGGAACACGGGCGTCGCTGCCCTTACCCCCAAGCGGCGGTTGGTACATGGTCTTGAGCGGCGGCACAGCCATTGGTCTCACGGGCCTAGCGCGGGTCTCGACCCCTGATTACCGGGCGTCGGATTGGCAACGGGAGATCGGGCGTCTCCTCGACCCCTTTGTCGAGCGGTTGGTTATTACAGTTTCCCAGGTCTTGGCGGCGGCTCGACCGCGGTCTTACGGGCCTCGGCGGTGACTCGGCCCCATATCGAGCAGCGGTTCGGTCATCATAGTTTTCGGGTCATGTCGTGACCTCGACCCCTTATACCAAGCGGCGGGTGATAACGAGGAGTTGGGCGTCGCTGCCCTTAACCGACGGCGGTTGGTACATAGTCTGAGTACCTCAACCATTGGTTTCACGGGCCTGCGGAGTGCGGACCCCGATTACGGGCGTCGGATTGGCAACGGGGATCGGCGTCTCCTTGACCCTTTATCGAGCGGTTCGGTCACACAGTCTTAGCGGCGGCTCGACCATGGCTTTCTAGGCCTTGGCGGCGCCTTGGCGATATCGAGCAGCGGTTTGGTGACTATGGTTTTTACGGGTCTTGAGGTTCCTCGACCCCCTTTATCCCGAGCGGTTGATTCACGAGATCTCGAGCTTCCTCGATCGCCGGTTTCGGGTATTGGCGGCGCCTCGACCGTATCTGCGAGGATTGATCAATTATGACACGTCTGAGAACCTCGCCGAGATTTGATCGGCAACGAGTTTTCAAGCAACACCCCCAATCCTCAAGATCGTCCGCGAGGAAGTGGCTTTTTGAGGTAGTGTTAGAGGTATTAAGTATGGCGTGACACGGTCTTGATGCGTACGGATAGCGTCATCGCCCCTCCTGCGCTCCATTGCTCCCACGATTTGATCGCCGGCGTCGCTTCTCCTCGGCATCGCCCCAACTACCGCCCGATTGACCCACGCGGCTGCGAAGTCGGCCGTCGCCACTGCGGCATGGTAGCATGCCATCCGTTCGACCTATTTAAACCGGAATAGGTAAAACAGTGATGGAGGATTCTTTCCATGAACACTCCGAGAGGTGAGTAGACCCGAACCCCCCGCAATTCTCACTGGGGAACTCCGGCCGACGGGCTAGTACTGACTTGGGCGTCGGAGGGTCGGCGAACATCAGGCGCCTGCTGCGAGTCTCGTTCGGCGTCAGGAAGCGCGCGATCGCCTTCGGAGCGGTCGGCGAGCGTGGCGAGAGCCATCGGCGGGCGTGCAAGAGGCGACCCGGTTTCGGATTCGCGTGCGCCCGAGATCCGCGGTAAAAAGTTGTTTCCCCTAACGGTACTAACAAATCTGAGGCGTCATTAAGCCCAATGAACCAAATCCTGCAACAACAAATAAATCTTAAAACATCATATCATTGAGAGTAATTGTGTGTGTTGTGTGTATATGTGTGTTGTGAATGTTATGTGTGTTGTGTGTATGAGTGTTGTGTTATAAATGTTTGTGTTGTGTGTGTGTATATATGTGTATTGTGTGTGTGTGTTGTATGTATGTGTGTTGTGTTATAAATGTTGTTAAAATCGTAATTTTGTCATTATATGAAAATTACGGTTTTGCCATTATATGAAAATTACGGTTTTGTCATTATACAAAATTACGTTTTTGCCATTGTATAAAATTACGGTTTTGCCATGAAGCCGAAATTACGTTTTTGCCATTAATAAAAAACTACGGTTTTGCCATTATACAAAATTACGGTTTTGCCATTCATCCAAAATTACGGTTTTGCCATTATATAAAATTACGGTTTTGCCAATCATTCAAAATTACGCTTTTGCCCTCATATTAAAATTACGGTTTTGCCATTCATCCAAAATTACGGGTTTGTCATTATATAAAATTACATTTTTGCCATTCATCCGAAATTACGGTTTTGCCATTATGTAAATTTATGTTTTTGCCATTCATCCAAAATTACGGTTTTACCATTCTTACAAAATTACGGTTTTGCCATTCATACAAAATTACGATTTTGCCATTAAACCCAAATTACGGTTTTGTCATTCATCAAAAATTACGGTTTTGCCATTATCCAAAATTACGCTTTTGCCATTGTTCGAAAATTATGATTTTGCCATTTGTACAAAATTACGATTTTGCCATTCATCCAAAATTACGATTTTGCCATCATATAAAATTACGGTTTCTCATTCATACAAAATTACGCTTTTGCCCTCATATTAAAACTACGATTTTGCTATTCATCCAAAAATACGGTTTAACCATTATATAAAATTACGTTTTTGCCATTCATCCGAAATTATAATTTTTCCATTATATAAAATTACGGTTTTGCCATGAATCCGAAATTACGTTTTTGCCATTCATAAAAAATTACGTTTTTGCCATTCATAAAAAACTACGGTTTTGCCATTCATCCAAAATTACGATTTTGCCATTCATACAAAATTACGGTTTTACCATTTATCCAAAATTACGTTTTTACCATTATATAAAATTACGATTTTGCAATTATCCAAAAATTACGTTTTTACCATTGTATAAAATTACGGTTTTGCCATGAATTCGAAATTACGATTTTGCTATTTTACAAAATTACGATTTTGCATTTGTACAAAATTACGGTTTTGCCATTGATCCAAAATTATGGTTTTGCCATTATATAAAATTACGGTTTTGCTATTCATACAAAATTACGCTTTTGCCCTCATATTAAAACTACAGTTTTGCCATTCATCCAAAATTACGGTTTTGCCATTATATAAAATTACGATTTTGCCATTCATCCGAAATTACGATTTTGCCATTATATAAAATTACGATTTTGCCATTATACAAAAATTACGTTTTTGCCATTGTATAAAATTACGGTTTTGCCATGAATCCGAAATTACGTTTTTGCCATTCATAAAAAATTATGATTTTGCCATTCATCCAAAATTATGATTTTGCCATTCATCCAAAATTACGATTTTGCCATTCATACAAAATTACGCTTTTGTCATTTATCCAAAATTACATTTTTACCATTATATAAAATTATGGTTTTACCATTATCCAAAATTACAGTTTTGCCAATTATGGTTTACAAAAGTATTTATCTATCAATTATGGTTTGTTTTAAAAGTTATACAGCCTTGCATTTCTTTTCCTTTTTTGGCTTTCCCAATCTTTTCTCATTTAAGGAATATCTTCCGTCATGCTAGTTTTTCTTTTTCAATTAAATTACAATGTACGCAATTCCTAGTTTCTTCAACCTTTCCAAGTGCTTAGGAAATACCAAACAAGGATTTGAATTTAGCACAACACCTGTCACGATGAAGATTTTCAATATTTAAAAGAAACTATTTAATATTCAAGCAAAAAAAAAAAAGGGACAATCATTATTACCACCAATACATGGGATAAGTAGAGACCGAAACTTTGGTACTAACAAATACAGACGTCATCAAGCCCAATGAACCAAATCCTGCAACAACAAATAAATCTTAAAACATCATATCATTGAGAGTAATTTAAGTTGAAGAAAAGGGGGTGGAAAAAAACTATCCGACTACTAAACAATAAAAGGTTTAACAACACAGATCACAGGCAACTCAACCTACAAAACTAAAATCAATAACAATCACAAGGACATCTATGATTTTCGCCCAAGTTCAATTAATAAAGATCATAGAGTTCTCTTGCAAGATATTGTTAAGGTTATGAAACTCAATGCCATTCATTGTTCCATTGATTAGTTTAAGGTCTTGAATTTTTTTTCCTATTAATCACCTTAGTTTTAGGGTTACATGCTGTAGAATTCTATAACGTTATGTTCAAAATTTTCAATAAATTTTCCAAAAATATCTTGTGAATTTACAACACATGCAGAATTCACAACACACATTCACATACAAACACAACACATATACACAATACAACACATGCATACAACACACACACAACATTTATAACACAACACACACACATACAATACACACACAACACATACACAATACACACACAACACATACACAACACATACACAACACATACACACAACACACACACATACACAACAAACATTCAAAATACACACACATACAAAACACACACACAACACATATACATTACATACATACACAACACAAAACAACATATACATACACAAACAACACACACACAAAAACAACACATACACACAACACACACACATACACAACAAACATTCACAATACACACACATACAAAACACACACACAACACATATACATTACATACATACAACACACATACACAACACAACACAACATATACATAAACAAACAACACACACAACATATACATAAACAAACAACACACACACAAATACAACACATACACACAACACACACATATACAACAAACATTCACAATACACACACATACAAAACACAAACACAACACATATACATTACATACATACAACAAACACAACACACATACACAACACAACATATACATACACAACAAATACAACACATACACACAACACACATACATACAACACACACACACACACACAATACACATATATACACACACACAACACACAACATTTATAACACAACACTCATACACACAACACACATAACATTCACAACACACATATACACACAACACACACATACAATACACACACAACAACAAGACACAACACATACAAAATACACACACAACACATACACACACAACACATACATATATACAAACATAAAACACATGCAGAATTCACAATACACAACACACATATACACACAACACACACATACACAACAAACATTCACAATACACACACATACACAACACACACACAACACATATACAATACATACATACAACACACACAACACACATACACAACACAACATATACATACACAAATAACACACACAAATACAACACATACACACAACACACAAGCATACAACACACACACACACAACACACATATATACACACATAACATTTATAACACAACACTCATACACACAACACACATAACATTCACAACACAAACACAACAACAAGACACAACACTTACAAAATACACACACAACACAGCACAATACAGCACATACACACACAACACACATACATATATACAAATATAAAACACATGCAGAATTCACAACACACACACATACACATATACACAACACAAATAACACATACACACAACACACACACATACACAACAAACATTCACAATACACACACATACACAACACACACAACACACACACAACACATATACAATACATACATACAACACACACAACACACATACACAACACAACACAACATATACATACACAAACAACACACACAAATACAACACATACACACATGCATACAACACACACACAACACACATATATACACACACAACACACAACACTCATACACACAACACACAATATTCACAACACACATATACACACAACACAAACACATACAATACACACACAACAACAAGACACAATACACACACAACACATAACACAACACATACACACACAACACACAAACATATATACAAACATAAAACACATGCAGAATTCACAATACACAACACACATATACACACAACACAACACATACACATATACACAACACATACATACAACACACACATACACAACAAACATTCACAATACACACACACACAACACATATACATTACATACATACAACACACACAACACACATACACAACACAACATATACATACACAAACAACACACACACAAAAACAACACATACACACAACACACACACATACACAACAAACATTCACAATACACACACATACAAAACACACACAACACATATACATTACATACATACAACACACACAACACACATACACAACACAACACAACATATACATACACAAACAACACACACACAAAAACAACACATACACCCAACACACACACATACACAACAAACATTCACAATACACACACATACAAAACACACACAACACATATACATTACATACATACAACACACAACACAACACAACACAACACAACATACATACACAAACAACACAAAAACAACACATACACACAACACACACAACACAACAAACATTCACAATACACACATATACAAAACACACACACAACCCATATACATTACATACATACAACACACACAACACACATACACAACACAACACAACATATACATACACAAACAACACACACACAAATACAAAATTACGCTTTTGCCCTCATATTAAAATTACGGTTTCGTCATTCATCCAAAATTACGGGTTTGCCATTATATAAAATTACGATTTTGCCATTTATCCAAAATTACATTTTGACCATTATATAAAATTACGTTTTTGCCATTTGTACAAAATTACGGTTTTGCCATTTATCCAAAATTACGATTTTGCCATTAAACCAAAATTATGGTTTTGCCATTATATAAAATTACGATTTTTGTCATTCAACAAAAATTACGGTTTTGCCATTGTTTCAAAATTACAGTTTTATCATTCATCGAAAATTACGATTTTACCATTATCAAAATTACAGTTTTACCAATTTTACAAAATTACGGTTTTGCCATTCATCCAAAATTACGATTTTGTCATTCATCTAAAATTACGATTTTACCATTATATAAAATTATAATTTTGCCATTCATCCAAAATTACGATTTTGCCATTGATCCAAAATTACGGTTTTGTCATTGATCTAAAATTACGGTTTTGCCATTACATAAAATTATAGTTTCGCCATTGTCCAAAATTACGGTTTTGCCGTTCATAAAATTACGATTTTGCCATTCATCCAAAATTACGATTTTGCCATTATATAAAATTACGTTTTTGTCATTCATCCAAAATTACGGTTTTGCCATTGTTCGAAAATTACGTTTTTGCCATTCTTAAAAAATTACGGTTTTGTCATTAAAACAAAATTATGGTTTTGCCATTTACCAAAATTATGGTTTAGGGTTCAGGGTTTAGGGTTTAGGGTTTAGGGTTTAGGGTTTAGGGTTTAGGGTTTAGGGTTTAGGGTTTAGGGTTTATGGTTTAGGGTTTAGGGTTTAGGGTGTAGGGTGTAGGGTGTAGGGTGTAGGGTTTAGGGTTTAGGGTTTAGGGTGTAGAAAGAGTGCATTAAATCAAGCTATATGCCTCCATGTTCCAGGCTAACATATTTCAACAAAATGTGTCATTGCTCCATATTGGTCATTGACATGCATATCAAGCTACTATAAGACTCACCAATATCCACATACATTATCCAGCAGTAATCAAGTGCGATGCAGAACCACATACCTCGGTCTAGATGTCATCACAATAACCATGAACACAAAAATCCTAGAAACACTTGGCCAATAGGCCCGAATATTTAGTCCAATGAAGAAATATATTAAAACAAGGTAATGAATGGGATAAAAAAGTTAAATAAAACCTACAAACATATTACAGATCTCAGCTTTGGTTCATCTCACCTTGCTTTACTTTATGGCTTCAAATAAATTAAAACTTAAACTTAATAGTATTAGGCCATATTATAGCATTTCACTATTTTTTAAATAACTATTGGTCAAAAGATAACTAAATGAATTTGAGACTCACTTTAAATCCATGAACAAGTTCTTCAATTCTCAGGAAAAAGAAGCACCTGTTGCCTCATACTTGAAAACTAAGGATGGCTGGCAGCAATAACTGTTTTAAACATGCGAGGGGGAACACCTTCTTGCTTTTGAAGCAAAAGGAAATATAAGACCTAGCATCAGCAAAACCAAAAATACCAACAGAACATCTTACTAGACAGCTTCATATAGACCAAATCTAGATGAGCATCAATCTCAAATATCTTCTTCCCTAGTAAGTTGAATTGGTTACAGGTATAACTTCTTAATAAAGCATACTGAAAGATACATGATTAATGTCGTGAAGTTTCCAATTTCACCTAGGAAATTAATATCAATATTCACCTTCAACAAGGATGCTTCTTGTTAAACACAAAAATATTTATCAAACCACTTATTAAACTATTCTTAAAACTTCAACAATGCTGTAGAAAACCTTTAAAAGAACAATACCTTAATTTTAATCACAGCTAATCATGACAGGAGTTCAAAAGATAGAAACTTACCTCAGTAGCAGCTTTAAAATCAAAATTACTAATTGCTACACTTCTTTACTGAGTTCTTTTTCAGTTCAATTTAGTTCTTTTCATTACTGAGTTTTTCAGGAGTCATTACATAAATACAATTTTCCAGATATGTGGATCAGCAAAGGCAAAAAAATAAAATATTATGAATAATGATCTAGAAGTATGGGAGACAGATGCTGCTAGAAATTTCACTGTTCCTCCAAAGTAAAGCATGAGCTAGACAGGACAGTACATAGTTGCTATGCTGGCAAATGCAATATGTCCCATATATATTTCAAGCCCTTATCATAATACCAAACAGTGCTAACTAGAGTTAAAACAATCAATACCAATGGTTCAGTTCCGATATCTGCAAAGGTCTAAAGGTATACCAGAACTTACAGAACTGGAAGTTGTGGTTTTAGAGTTGTCAACTTCATTGATCCGGTTGAAAGAATTGATTATTAATCATTTATTCCCATTAAAAATAGCCACAATTATGTATAAGATCATACCTCTTGGACTGGCACAGAATATTTACCAGACAGCAAACCATGCGCCAGTTTAGTCCTATGTGAAAAATATATTCAAAAATCACAATAATGTCAACACCCATGCAAGTCACTAAGGTCATGAACATTAAAAGCGCGACATTTACATGCTGTAAAACAAAAAACACAAGACTAATTATAATCTAACATAATCCTCAAATTGCAAATGGAGATGAAAAAACTACTTCAGAAAAGTTCAAGATGCACATATCCACATAAGACATTGAAACAGTTGATTCAATAAGATAAACAAAAAGGACTCGTTGTACCAATTCCATCCTACTCTCTAGTTTTGTTGTCTTAATTTGTCCATAATCTGAAAATGATATGACAGAGTAAGCACATTTCTTTAGCTCTCATTTAACCTTTGGTTAGTCTATCTACCAAAGCTTTGATGCAACTCCTTTGGTTCATCCAAAATGTACTGAACAGATAAGTCAATCAAGAATCTCACAACTGAGTTAAGTACTTGTATACAAGTAGATATTAACTCAAGAATCTCACAACTCCTTTGGTTCATCCAAAGTGACTTGAAATGCTAACTCAAACTTACTTCCAACAAGCCTTCCACGTATACAAGTAGATATTAATCATTCAAGTATTTCCTTGCTATTATTTCAGATGTGAGAATTTCCCCAAATAAAATGCATGACTTGCTTACCAAGGCACAAAATAGCAGAGTTCACGTTTTAGATTCCTTGACATAAACCAAAGTTGAGCATGCTTTGCAATATCAGTGACACTGAAACTATTATTTTTCAAAGGATTGCCAAGCAAGGTTCATCAAACCGCTCGATACGGGTGGTACATACCGGTCCAACAGGGGACTGATATGGGCGGTATATCAGTACACCCCCATGTACCATGTGTTGGTACACTCAGTATGGCTCAGTACAATTCGATACATACCATACCAACAATTGGTCGGTATACTAGTACAGACAGATAAGGCGAACCATGTTACCAAGAATGCTAGGGATGGACTAAGTGATCCCAACCAACTTCCATAAGGTCTAGCCAGTTATCAACCAGTCAAGCCAGGTATAGACAGTTCTATTGGAACCAATTTCCAATCATTTAGAAAACACTCAGTACCATGATTAAAATGAACTAAAGAAATCCCCAACTCAATTCAAATCCTAAAAATATATGGACCAAAGAAAACATCATGTCGATTGCACGAGGTAAACCCCAAGTCAACATGTAAAGCCCATGAGAAAAGACCTAAAAGAAGTAGCTTTGATATTGTCTAAATACAAATGATATAATAGCCTAATGAATTATATGATGCAAACCTCAATGGAAAGACCCAAAATGCTTAAATTAAGCTATTAGTGGTGGCCACTAGATCTATATACACAAGTCTCCACCATCAATTTGATGACCAATGATAAGTCGTGACACCACCATGATGATGGTGATCATAGAGATGGAAGGAGGGAGAAAAACTCATACTAGGGCTTACGGTTCACTAAAATTGAGGGTCAAACGACATCTATATATGAGATTATTTGAAAGCAAGAAAAATTCAACTTCGAATTTCATATCTTCCCTTCCAAAACCATGGCATGCCATCATACTCGAGTTCATAAATTCAAAAAATCATATCTTTGATCAACCAACTAGATACAAAACATAATGGTTCACATGGTACAACCATATAAGGTATCTAAACCATCAGTCTTTGCTTGCATTAATTTGCATTGTTTTCCTAATACAAATATGAAACATTTATTATCAAATTTAGATAACACGGGCCAACCAAGTACTCAGCACATCTTATATCATAAGAACTAGATATACAAGCAGAAGGCACCCATGGCACAAGATACCTTGTATAAAACCTAAAGTCTTGTTTGTTTTACAAAGATAATTTTATGGACCAAATCATAAAAAAAATTTATATTCATGATTTTTTTTTTGGTGTGTAACTTATCAAATAATCAGTTTATTTCAACAAAATGCTGCCCAGTACCAGGCAGACCACCAATAAGAGTAAGATCCAAAGATTAATTCAGCATAGGAATAATTTAAGACACCAGTTCTAGCAAAGCATTGGATTCAAAACTGATCCTAAACAACATAACAATAGTAGATTGGAAAATATGATTTCACAACTTCAAGTCTGTAGTGTTCATAGTCAACGAGCCAATCTAATGAGCTTTTCCAAACGCATTGAAATTTCAAAACTTACATGTTTCGCACAATAGTCCTTGGGTATGACAAGACAAGCATGGACGATTATCACATTAATAGTCAGCTTATAATAATATGCAGCTGAGTTCAATAAGTTGGAACAATGAAACACATCTAGGCACAATGAATATCAGTTGACACTTAATCAACATAGATTGTTTGTTTTCTACTAAATTGTAAGTTCAATCTTCACTTACAACTGCTATTCAAGTCCAATGTTGGATCAGAAGTAGCCATTGCAAATGCCATCTTCAAACTTTGACGTTCATAATATCTGTATGGAGCACAATTACATGATTACAAAAGCATCATACATCCAAAAAATTACAAGTGGCCTCAGTTAAGAAATCTTAGATACACAAAATGGACATGAACCTAGAGATAAAAACACGAGTTGTGAAAACTACTTATATCGTCGATGCCATATAGCAGCTGACAAAGAAATAAACAACAAAAAGCAGTTAATAAGTAGTTAATATTCATCAAACTAGTGTGTTGATGAGAAACAACACTGCATCATCATCATATGAATACCTATTTCCAACATTTACAAGACCAGTATAGCCTAGTCCAAATAAGGGTTCCACTTCCTGCTCACTTTCCTGAATATGGTTCCAGTCCGGTACCGAGGTTTACCGACAGATACCGAGGCGTACTGACTAGTATCGCCCCAGATTTCGATCGTTACCAAGATATACCGATTGGTACTGCCTAGCGTGGTACCGTCGGTATGCCCTAGCGTGCTAACGGTACATGACGATACGTATCGTACCGAGCAAACCTCGAAACTCCGGTACAGTACGTACCAATCAAGTATTGAAATTTCTTACAGTAAAGTAAGATTTACTATAGCATAAAAATTATCTATTTTCGTAACTAACTAATAAGAGAACAAACTTGATAAATATATCAGAAATTTCATTTTTTGTTATAAAATTCTCACCTAAAACAATTAAAGATTCAAGGGATTCCTGTGCAACAATGGACACAACCTCTGCAACGTCATAAACTAACACACACAAACACTCCTGCAATTATTATATACAAGAAAAGAAATAAGCAATAAAATTCAACCAAAACTACTATGTCAACAGGAGACAAACCTACACATACTATTATTCCAATGCTCATGTCAATTAAACTATCACTTAAATAAAATTATGAACTATAAAAGCAATGATTACATATAAGTTTAATGGCAAAGTAATATAATGCAGAGCAAAGATAACAAAGTTAACAGAGATAAATCTGCATACATCACAACTAAACTATGAGAGTTAAATGAAATTGTGATCCAGGAAAGATGAGAGGATTTCACATATGTTTAATGGCAGTGCTAACATAATGCAGGAGTAGCATAACAAAGTTAACATGAGACAAACCTGCATATACTGTCAACTAAACTATCACTTAATGCAAGAGTAGTATAACAAAGTTAACAGAAGACAAACCTGCATATACTGTTAACTAAACCTGCATATAATGCAGTAGTAGCATAACAAAGTTAACAGGAGACAAACCTGCATATACTGTCAACTAAACCAAATATAATGCAGGAGTAGCATAACAAAGTTAACAAGAGACAAACCTACATATACTGTCAAATAAACTATCACTTAATGCAGGAGTAGCATAACAAAGTTAACAGGAGACAAACCTGCATATACTGTCAATTAAACTATCACTTAAATGCAGGAGTAGCATAACAAAGTTAACAGGAGACAAACATGCATATACTGTCAACTAAACCTGCATATAATGTAGGAGTAGCATAACAAAGTTAAAAGGAGACAAACATGCATACACTGTCAACTAAACCTGCATATAATGCAGGAGTAACATAATAAAGTTAACAGGAGACAAACCTGCATATACTGTCATAGACGAGATGTGCTGGGGTCGCCTTGGTTTATGTTCGGGTAGAAAATCAGCGTCGGGTCGAGTGAAGCGGATCATCTGCCTACTCGGGGATGATGCCTCCTTCCGCTGGTCGGCCCACCGCGCGCCTTCCGGTTCCTGCATGCAGGTCGGGAAAGGGTTTCCCGACCCGACCCCTTTGAAGCTTAAGTTAGCGTTGCGAGAGGAAGATGAGTGTTCGAAAAGGAAGTCCCCCCAGAGCGATGCCGGTCTAGGGTTCTTATATCGAAGGGGGTGCTGACCACCGATGTATTGTGGAGTACCGTCCTGAGTTTCCGAGCGAGGCTATGGAGGCGCCGTTCTGGGCTTTCCGGTCCGAGAGGATATCGGTATACGGACCGCCCGCTACTGAGCGGTACAAGTGATTTGGCTAGTACCTAGGCGTACCGATCGGCATCGATGTGTACCGATACCGAGGCGTATAGACTAGTACCGCCCCAAATTTCAATCGTTATCGAGATATACCGATCTGTACAACCTAGCGTGATACCATCGGTATGCCCTTGCGTACTAACGGTACATATCCATACGTATCGTAACGAGCAAACCTCGAAACTCCGATACTGTACGAAATTTCAGTATTCACGCTAACAGGAGACAAACTATAAACCCTAAACCCTAAACGGTTAAAATGGCGAACCGATGAACCGGATGATCTGGTTGAACCGGCAAACCGGTGAATAGGTTGAACCGACGAACCAATTGAATCGGGGAACCTCGCAAAACTGCTGAACCGGCGGCTCAATAACCAACGAATCGCCGACCGGCCAACCGCAGACACCTGGTTGAACCGGCAAACTGCTGAATAGGGAAACAATGAACCAACGAATCGTTCAATCGCTCAACGGACACTTACGTCGCCGTTGCTCAACCGTACACCGCTTAAGTTCAATCGATTCTGGTTCACCGGCTTCGCCACGGTCGGAACTTCGCTCGCCGATTGAACTGGTTCGCCGGCTCAACCGATTCTGCTCAATCGGTTCGCCGATTCAATGATTCAACCGGTTCGACCTATTCACCGGTTCGCTGGTTCAATTGTTCGCTAGTTCAACCGGTTCGCCGGTTCAACCGGATCATCTAGTTCACTGGTTCGCCGGTTCATTCGGTTCACCGGTTCAACCAGTTCATTTGATCAAGTAAAAAATGGTCATTAATTTTCACATATGTGTCTCATTTAATTTTATTTGATCAGGTAATTCACCCTATTTATTGTGATGATCAAGAAAGAAGTGGAGACCCGAGGGCGTCTTGCTGTGCCCTCGTCGACTCCATCCGAGCCTGATGGCGAAACTCCGCTTCGATCTCGTTGGACGCAACCATCGTCTTCTCCTTCGCCTTCGCCTCCAAGTATGTGAAGTTGCCTCCTCTCGCCGCAAATCGCCAAATATTGGTCCTCTCTTTCTTGACCATCTTTCTTCATTCTTTTTTCCTTTCTTCTATTGTTTTGGTTTCTGAAAGGACCTGAGTTCTAGGTTTTATTGGGTTTCCATCAATCTTCTATGCGCAAATTTCCTCATAGTGCTTTTCTTTCTTGATCAATCTTCCTTTAATCTTGTCATGTCGATTGGGTTCTTGACTTGATCAAAGTTTTTAGGTGTTTTTTTGTGGCCAGATGAGCGAGGAGCCGCAGGAGGCCATTGATCGATCGAGGAAACTTTTGAGGACCTAGAAGAACTGCATAATTGACCCGTCCCAGACCTACATTAATGGGTGCCTGTGCATTGGGCTGCCTTCTTACAATTAAACACCAAACAGTATATCGCAACAGCAGAATGAGAATTAGAAAGAGATTCATTTGGCCAAAAATGTTTTATCAAGAAAAATATCAAGCAAGTACCTCAATAATGTCCAGAGACACCAGACAAGCTGATTCTTTCTGTGAAGAAACAAGTGGTGATGCAGCTTTTAAGCATGATCCAACAAGAGATCCAACAATTCTTCTGCATCTTTTCATCTCATTAAACTTAAACAATAATTCCTCCCAACATTCCAAGTGAAGACTAACATCATGAAAATTGACAGATCCAATATTTGGTTGTCAAATTAGAGCAAAAAGGCAATGGAAAATTATTCCAAATAGCACTTGCAGTGAACAAAGAGAACCTTGAAAGACTACAGAAAATATTCAAACACTAGATTAAAAATATCATAATAACAATATACCAATTGAAACAAAGAAATGGGAAAAAAGAGCACTGGAAGCCTGCTAAACCACAGAAGATAACTATTTAATCTGTCTCCACTTTTACAACTTCAAAGAGAACAAATAAGTCTTTGTTTTTAGAAATGTGTTCTTTCACTGGGAGAGTGTACAAAATTTTATGATCAAAGTGCTTAGTTTGTAAGTTAAATATGGCAATCACATGTGACAGCAACTAAACTTCTACATTCTTTGTCATATTTCATCATAATATCAGATACTAAATAGTGCAATTTGATATATGAGCTATCTGTCTAGGCGAAGATCACAGCAATGTAGGAATTTTTAGTACAATTTACAAATAAAAGCAATATACAGTAAAAACATTGCCGAAACTCATAAAGAAATATCGAACTTTGTTCTGTTAGATACAGCCTAGGAGTAACCAAATGCAAAAAACAACTCTTTCAATTCTTTATTTTATAAATTTCTGAAGTTAATACTCGCAAAATTCAATGAAACATAATTTGGCAGATTTCATGTTCATGTGCCAATCAGTGAACAGTACTAATCAAATTTCAAACAGAAGACCATAATCCTTATAGTACAAATCAGAATTACCTAAAGCCAGGGATTTGGTACACACGGAGAAGGAGCTATTATCCACATGATTTTCATTAATCCATTTTTGAATCATAAGAATCTTAGAGCTGACATGTGCACTAAACATTTCTGCCTGATTTGGCAAAGAAGATGCTTCCGTTTGTGATGCCTTTGCAATTCACCCACAGCCTAGACACAAGTATATTAACAATCAGAAAGCTCAAATACAAATAAGAAAATCTGCTTGTAACACCTTCAAACTTTAGAATTAAGAATGAAATAATAGAACAAGGCAAAACAAGAAAGAAGAATATAATAATAGAACAAGATAAAACAAAAAAGATTTTTTTTCCTCCAAGCAAAAAAGATTTATGATCATTATACTAAACATACAACAAAAAGAAAACATAACTCTGATACAAGAAGAGTTAACCACAATTCTAAATACTTTGGAATGCGAATCATAATTCTTCTTGACATAACAAGGGATAGCATGATATACATTATACAGTCCAATAAATTTTAGCACCATACTGGTCAAATAATAAAAAAATCTTTTTTTGTGTGCTTGTCAAAGCTGATCAAATGAAAAATTTGGACAAAACCAAAAAGGGGGAAGAGGAAAAAAGGGGGTACCTCTGCCAGCTCCTTTTTTCCAATTCTCATTGCAACAATGGGAAAAGGATATCTCAAGGTCTTCCTTTGTCCTTCCTCTTTTCTTCTTCCTTTTTCACCACCTTAGAGGAGGTCAATTGCAAGGAGCAAAACTCACAACTATACTTGATGGAAGTCTTGGCTATTTTCTGTCAAGCCGCTCGCATAATTAAATACCCACTGTGGTCGGGCCTAGGACCAAAGCAGCCTAATGTAGTAATGTATATCCTAATTTAGACTAAATCGGCAATAACCTAGGAGGTTTGTTTTGTACTGGATCAGTAGGGGGCAATCCAAAAGCAGTCCTTACTCGACCAGCATGTATAGTCCATATTGTGTCACATGCCACAAAATTTTTAACCTCGATATGGACATACATAAAAAAGACCTAGAAATTGCATAAGGTCAACTGAGTCTAAGGATATTAGTCACACATAGGACAATATCGAGGCATAGGGGAAGACCAACAAAGAGTTGCTTAGACATTAATTAAAGCAACATAGTAACATCCTTTGAGTAATGGTTGTCATCACAAGGCATAAGGACATGCAAACACAATGGCATCACGTGGCAAGGCAATCGTAGTCAGCACACATGATATGTTAATTTAATCCAAAGCAATGGTTTAAATAGGTGCCCAATCACTCGCCTAAGCACTCGCGTGAGGCGAGGGAGGCTCGAGCACCTTACATCGCGATCAAAGCGACACACTTCGTTGAAGTGTCGCTGGGTGCTCGCTTTAACCTAGGTGTCGCACCTCGTGAGCGCTGATCAAGCAAAGCAACCAAACAAGATGATTATGTTTAGTTCGTTGAACAATAGCTAAGTTTGTCTGATTGAACCAACTAAGCTAAATAGTGTTACTAAAGCTACGCATGCAACCCCTCCCTACTTTGTGGATAACCAATGTTGAATCTCCGATTTTGATGATGAAACCAATTGATAAAGTTATGATTTAACTGTGTTTTGAGTGATGCGTGACTAGCTTCGATCAAGGAGAGACAAATGAAGCGTAAAGAATCAAATGTTGACTTGGAGCAAAACTTGTCGTAAGATTGGTCGCTGCCGCGTAGAAGGTTTCGTGTCATGAGTTCGAGCATTAGGCCAGAAGGAGCGGACATTACGCCAAGGAGATCGGAGTTGCGGAGGTCACCATGCCGATTGGGCAATACGCCGCAAGAGAGGACGATGCGTCAAAGGTTCGCACGAAGCGCCGGATGAACCAATGACATGTCGGACAACATGTGATTAATGCTTGTAATAAGTCTAGATCAAAGTAGTTTAGAGGTCTAATTGAGTTGGTTTTGAATGTAATTAGGGGCCCATTGGGCTTGGACAGGGGTTGATTTAGGCTAAGAGGATGGCCCAAACAAAGGACTTGGAGCCATATCGTGGTGGCACCGCCAGTGGCTAGCGACGAACCGCATTTAGGCTCGGGCCTCCGAGACACGCCTTCGAGATTGTGTTAGCGCTGGTACCGCCAAGTGTCGCCGTGGTAATCGCTGCATCGGGTGGTGGTATCGCCAAAGGCAAAGGTCAGCAAAGAGTACCGCCCAAAGGTCGCAGTGGTGGTATCACCAGCACCTCGAAATCTCGGGTGTTTGAATTTTTGGCTCCATTTTTGAAGTCATTTGGGTCTATAAATACCCTAGCTATTCTTGCTTGAACAACAAGAATCGAGCAAGAAAAGAAAGCTAAAACTCGTGATTTTAAGGTTGCAATATTTAAAGTGTAGAAATCCTCCTCCTAGAACTTAGAGTTAGTCCTAAGAGAGATGTGAAGAAACACTTGTAAAAGCAAGAGTTGTAAGGGTAGTTAATCTTCGCCTATCAAGGAAGATCGTTAGTAGATAACAAAGGGCCTCGACGGCGACTAATCGGGAGTGGACGTAGTGTTACTGACAAATTATAAACGGCTTGTCTTGTAATGCTTATACGTGTCCGTGTCTTTTTCGGTTTCTTATAACTTGTAAGGCTCAGAAGGGCTCGCCAAAGGCTAAATGCCCCATTTGAGTGAGTTTGCAGCCATCAGAGGCTTGTACATAAAGTTTGCGAGTGGATACTTGTACTAGAATTCTGGTCCGTAGTGGACCAATTTAATACCTTTGTTGTGCAAACCGCTCGAGCTTGTGATGTATATGGTTGGAATTTGCATGTCTCTAAAGTGTTTAAAAGGGTGGCTTGGATCCCGTAAGCGCTTTTTATTGTCCCGTCTTCTCTTCCGCAGGTCCTAAGGGATCGTAGAAAATTTCCGGGAGGCTGACCTTTGCGGACGGTCACGCAATGGTGCCGCACGGCTTGGACAAAACCAGCGAAGTCCGGGACAGTAGGTCGGGACGATCGAATCATTATCGCTTTAGTTGCTCCACCTTATCTTGTTGGCAAGTAAAACACGCTTCAACATATTCCTCCACATCGCCCTCATTCGCCAATGTAAGGCTCTTCCACAGAGCTAGTGTTCAAAGAAATGCCTAAATGTTCAGCCCAAAGGGAATCATGACACTCCCTCAAGAGTTCACGCCTCCAAATTGTTTGCTCAAGGAATATAAAGTCTATTTCTTTTGGTGTAAACGAGTCCCTCTTGGATCCAAAATTATCGTGCCTTTCTCTCTTTCGATTAGTCAGCATCGTGGTCATCGCTGAGGATCACCGCATGCTTCATCCTCGATCCTCGAAAGGAAGTCGAGTACAATCGACTTGCTTGGCCTTTGTCGTCCAACTGCATGACATTCACTAACTCCATTTTTTGACTCAATGCATCGGCCACGACATTTGCTCTTCCGAGCTTGTACTCCATTGGCATATCAAACTCAACTAGGAAGTCCTGCCATCATGCCTACTTTGGAGAGAATTTCTTGAGTTTGGAAATAACTTAATATGATGTTGTCCGTCCAAATCGCGATCCGAGAAGGTAGTGCCGCCAAACTTGAAGACAGTGGACTACCGCTGTCATCTCCTTCTAGTGCACAATATACCATCGCTTAGTCTCGTTGAGCTTGTGGCTCTTATAGGCCACTGTGTAACCCTCCTGCATGAGTGCTCCCCAATAGCGAAGTCTGAAGCATCCGCATGGACTTCGAAGGGCTTTCTATAGTTTGGCAATTTGAGTACCAATTCTTCCAACACAACCTTTAGGTCTTGGAATGTTGCTTTATATTGGTCTGACCATCGCCAAGGTCGCTTGCTCAAAGAACTCCATCAATAGAGTTGTGTGCTTTGAGTATCCAAATGGCTAAACATCGATAATATCCAAATAGAAGGATCTCACCCGACACCTTGGTATTCTTCATTCCGCCACAAAGTTGCACCTTTGATTTATCCATCCAAATGGAGCTGCGTCAATCGGTGCCCCAAGAACAAAATCTCTGCCCAAGTAGCACTTCTTCCTCTTCACGAACAAAGTGTTGGTTCGTGATCTTGAAAATTGCTCAAACGATTTATATCGCCCAAATAGACAATCATAAACTTATCCAAATACTCTTTGAATAGTTGGTTCATGAGAGTACATAATATGGTCAGGGCGTTGGTTAAGCCGAAAGACATCACCAAAAACTCAAACGCTCCATACCTGGTCACACAGGTTCTCTTTGCTTCATCACCTTTAGCAATGCGCACCTGCCAGTACCCGACCGAAAGTTGAGTTTAGAAAAGTACTTTGCTTTGCTCAATTGGTTGAACAAGCCAGCGATAAGCAGGATAAGATACTTGTTCTTCACTGTCACCATGTTTAGGGCCTGATAGTTGACGCATAATCAGAGGCTCCCATCTTGTTTCTTTTGGAAGAGTGCTTTAGAACTGCGAATGTGACCATCGCTTAGTAGTTCATCTAACTGCTTCTCGAGCTTGCCACTCAAGGGGCTCGCGTATTGTGGTCTCGCTTGAGGCTTCACTCTGGCTTTAGCTCAATGTGATGATCCACGCCTCTGCCTGGTAGCAAAGCTTTCAGCAACTCGAGTGGCATTTCGCTTGTGAACTGCTTCAAAACATTGGCCGCCACAGCAGGTTCATGAATGGCCTCCTATCAAGTGGCTCCAACTTTATAGTAGCCACAAAGGTTAATTCATCTTTTCGCACTCTTTCTTCGCTTGTAATGCTGATATCTATTGTGGGTCCTTGGTTCCTCCTTGAGAAAAAAGAACCACGCAGGAGTCATCACCTCCCATTAGCCATATGGAGTTTAGGAATGACAATGGCACCAACTTCGTCGCATGCATGAACTCCATTTCGAGAATCACTTGGAAGTCGTCCAGCGGCATCGCCATCATGTTTGTGTTTTCGCTCCACGCCCAATCTTGATGGGGATCCTTTGCTAGCCCAAAGATTCGCTTAGCCTCCAAGTTCACCTTTCATTCGACTTGGGTTCTTCTCAAGTTTAGCCCAAGTCGTTTGCTTCTGGCCGGCAATGAAATTGTAGATAGCACCCGTGTCCACCATTGCACGAGTTGTCCGACCATTTAGCTTGATGTCCACATACATCATGCTCGCTTTTGTGGTCGTATTCATGTTCTCTCATTTGACTCCACAACACATTCAACAAACGTATTGCTCCCATCCATGATCCTTATGACTCTCATCGCCGTTGCTAGATTCTCAACTACTTGAACTAAGAGGCCTTGTCCTTGTCTAATTTGGGGGTAGTATTGAAACTATTAAGGCATTAAGTGCTTGTTTTTGTGGGCACTCACTCACCAATAATGCCTCCGCACAAGAAGCATCCGTCAAGTTTTGGAGCCTTGCCTTTTGAGCTTGACCCTTTATGGAAATTCTTTTTCCTTTACTCGCCCCCAAACTCCTTCGCTTGAGAATATTTAGGTGGGTGATTTGCTAAAGATTGTTTCTTTTTCCCTATGTCCTCCGAGGAAACAAAGTTAATAAGCCTTTCTACGATCACAATTGCCCCGATCATATTGGTGACATTCCTTCGATGCAGTTCCTGTTGTACCTATGACTTTAGGCCATTGAGGAAACTGAACAGCTTATCCTTCTTAGACATGTCATGTATGTCTAACATCAATGCAAAAATTGCTTTACGTAGTTCAATAGAAGTGTTTTGGTGGAGTTGTCTTAGCTTCCTTCTTGTGACGAACTCTATGTTCTTGGTAGGAATTGAGTTTTTAACTCTGCATAAGTCCGCCTCGATACCACTATGTCACGGTCTTAATCGAAATTGCCTAAGTCGTGAGGCACACTTACGGCAAAGTCATAAACTTAGCTGGAATTGTCTAAGTCATGAAACACCATTGTGTCAACTTCTTAGACTTAACTAGATTGCCTAAGTCATGAAACACCTTTTCATTATGCGTTTGCAAAGGGTCAGCCTATTTGTAATCTCGTTCAAGTCTCGTAGGACCTGTAAAAAGATCAAGTTGATTAGTTCGAAAGTGAGCAACAAACAATTCCTAACGTCTCGCGAAGAGGGCAATTTTACAAGCAATTCGGCAAATACTTGGTGTGCAAGAGAGAAAAGAGAGGAAGGAGAAAATAAGGACTTTCAAAGGCAAAATGAGCAATTGCAAGTCCGCAAACGATTGCACACCAGGTGTCGGGCACGATAGCAAGTTCCCATCAACTTAACATGCAAACTTGTGCAAACCGATCAACGCTCAACACAACTCGGCCCCATCCACCTCGTGCCACACCGAGGGTTCCAGGTCGAGCTAGCTGACGTTTTGTGTTGTACCACGGTTTATAGAAAATAGGTCGTGCTTACATTTTTCAAGTAAAAACACACAAAACCAAGGCAAAACATGCTGTCAAGCATCTGTACAAGCACGCAAAAGTGACGAACGATTCGTTGAGCGAAGATGTTGCGGGTGCGCGACGACCGTTCATCACAACACGACAACCCCGATGCTGATGGGGGCTATTGTACGATATCTCCCCTTTCCATGCTTCCCCACAGCAACCCCCTTCTAGTATGCCGAACGGTATGCCGAAACGTACCGTCCGGTACCATACCGTACCGGAGAAGTGTCGAAACTCCGATACGGTACGAAATTGCAGACGTTGGCTGCAGGAACTACAGCCAATTCCCATAAGGTGCAGTTTTGGCCTTCCCAACCATTAATCACACCTAAGATCACTATAGTCAGCAGCAGCAGTTAATGTTATTCGTGCGGCAATTGATTAGAGTATGCAATGAGCAGGGTTTATAATAAAGATCCTGCTCACTTCATTTATGAAATACTGATGAGGGAATGGACCAATTTTTTCATTCAATGACTAACACGTTGCAATCTCATCTAAGTAGGTTACAACAACTTGCTATGGAAGAAACATTACATAAAAATTAATCCAAAGCAGCTCTTAATCATGGTATCATTTTAAGGTGTAAGAGAATTCAGATATCTTATAATTATATGGTAAACGGTCAATGAGTCCACTAAACATATCATCATAGTTCTATCCATTTTCATCAATACTCCTGTTTAAGCAGGTTGGTAGGTACCACCTAGGCAACAGAACAAGCACCTGTCCTCCAAAAGTAACACATACGAGGTAAATCAAGAGCTTATAGCCAAACCCAGTCCAAGTGAGTGCCTGGGCAAGTGCCCACATGGGTGCCCAAGATATCTTTTGAAGCAATGTCTGACAAACTTTGTAAAGTTTTAACAATGCAACACATGCCTCTACAAATATCCAACTCAAAGTGTCAAATTTAAAAGTTCACATATCAAACAAAATCATCCTAACTTATGTTTCATATTCCACAAAGTCTACATTCTACAGCAACACCTAGGTCTTCTCAAACCTGAGCCTTGAGAGCTTGTGAAAACTTCATAATCAAGTATAAAACATGTGACAAAGAATTTATATACGTGAACATATATCAATTGAATATCACTTGTAGGATATTATAGGCGATCAATATTCATGATACCTTGGCAACAAGGACACGAAGGGTAAGAAATGCCTTTTTTCGGAGATTTGCACTTCCACGGTGTCCTCTGCTTCAAGTTCAGACCTTTAAGAGAACAAAAGAAATTATTTTGGGCATTTATTTACATCAAAATGACTAAAACAAACAAATTTCTAGAGAGTGACACAGATAAGTAATCTGAAATTAGATTACCAATACAATGCAATAATAAAATAAAATGAATAAAACAAAGCATGTACGATTTACTTGAAGAAGAAGTGATAGCCAATGCCCTCACTGAAGCATTTTGAGATTGGAGAAATGCTAGCAAACAGTCTAGTGATTCTACATGATTCCTTGAGATAGTATTATGAAGCACAAAAGCACCATCAATAGATTTGGATGTAGGCATAATAACCCTTTGCTTGCATGAACAGGAATTAACAGAGCAAGGTTGTAAATTGAGAAGCATCGTCCTAAAGCATCTTATTATTCCTACACGAAATTCTTCCGATGCCTCGTAATGTGAAAGCATAGCTCCAAATGTAATTTTCTTTAGCACCACAACCATCTGAAACATTACATTTTTATGCTATTTCAATTCAAATTTTAATGGAACTAGCAACACTAACATCAAGTTGCAAAGCTGAAAAATATTAGTGAGTATAGTTTTGGTGGTCACAACCATCTGGTTCATTCAAATTAAAAAAGATGAAAGCTACATAATGGTCGAATGCAAATTAGTTATAAGAAAAGAATTTTCCAAAGAAATGCATTCCTAATTGCTAGATTACAAATTTATAGGCATAAATTGCATGAAAACAAAAAAAATAAAACAACAGGACTCTATGCATGCAACTAATAACAGAAGATTAAAACATAGAAAGATTGTTTCATGGTTTAGCCAGCAATCCCCTGTAATGTCTATGTTTAACCTCTTGATATTTCCAATCAATATACAGATTGTGGCCGGTCCAATCATCAAGATAAACTAAAATGTAAAAATCCAAGAATCATCAAAAAGCACAGACCTGATTCACAGACCCAAGATGGCATTTCTTTAAAAGTTCTTCTAGGCACATTAGCATCCCTTCTGCCGCAGAATCACTGATCGCATGCCCACCTAATGGGGCACCGCCATTCCCAAAACCCCCATCCGAGCCCGCCTTCTTCTCTTCTCTACACTGCACCGCCGCATCCAGCAAAAGGAGAAAACGGAACAAGCTATAACTGGGCAAACAAAAGAAATCAACCCAATCAAATAAGCCATCAAGAAGAACATCAAACTCCAACCCAAGTTCTTGGACGCAAAAGTCAAAAGAAGAGACAAGGGCGCTCTGACTCAAATGGGCGACGAGGGCTGTAAGGCGGCGGCGGGGATGTGAGGAGAGACCGTAATCGAGAGAGGGCTGTAAGGCGGCGGGGGCGCGTCGGAGGAAGTCGGCCATCTCGGCAAGGAAGGAGGCAGTAGGGCTTAAGGCGAGAGAAGACGAGCATTAGGCTTTCTTCTGAGTGGGTTTTTTCGGGATTTTCCCACGCGGGATTTTCCGGATCGTCAAACCGGCCCGGCTCGGTCCGGTCGGAACCGGCCCGGTCCGGTCGGCACCGGCCCGGTCCGGTCGGCACCGGTCCGGCGCCGGCCGCCCGGCTCGGCTCGGCACCGCTCGTCTCGGCACTGCCCGGTCGGCTCGGCTCGGCCCGTCCGGCCGGCAGACTGCCCGCCCGGCCCGGCTCGGCCGACCGCCCGGCTCGGCCGTGACCGGCCGGTTCGGCGACCGGCCGGCCCGGCTCGGCTCTGCCCGGCTCGGCCCGGCTCGGCACTGCCGCCCGGCTCCGCAGATCGCCGGCCTGGCCCGGCAGACGGCCGGCTCGGCAGACCGGCCGGCCCGGCAGACGGCCGGCTCGGCGCAGACCGGCCCGGCTCGGCCGGCAGACTGCCGGCTCCGGCCGGCTGCCCGGCGCCGGCCGGCCGGCTGGATCGGGCGCAGACTGGCCCGGCTCGGCCGACGACCGGCCCGGCTCCGGTGACCGGCCGGCCCGGCTCGGCCGCAGACGGCCGGCTCGGCGGCGACGGGCCGGCTCGGCGCGGTGACGGCCGGCTCGGCAGACGGGCCGGTTCGGCTCAGCGTGACGCCGGCTCGGCCGGCGCCGGCTGCCCGGCCGGCGGCAGACGGCCGGCCTGCCGGCAGACGGCCGGCGGCGGCAGACGCCGGCTGCCGGACGGCCGGCTCCGGCGGCAGACGCCGGCTCGGCGCAGACGCCCGGCTCGGCGGTGACTGCCGGCTTCGGCAGACCGCCGGCCGGCGCAGACGGCGACGCTCGGCCGGCTCGGCGCAGACGGCTCGGTTGGCTCGGCCGGCTCGGCTCGGCTCGACGGGCCCGGCTCGGTGACCGGGCCCGGCCCGGCTCTCGGCCGGCTCGCCGGCCCGACGCCGGCTCGGCTCGGCGGTGACGCCGGCCGGCCTCGGGCCAGACGCCCGGCTCGGCCTGGCCGGCCGGCCGGCCCGGCCGGCAGACCGGCCTCGGCCCGGCCGGCGCAGACGGGCCGGCTCGGCGGTGACTGCCGGCCCGTTCGGCTCCGTCCGGTTCGCCGCCGGCAGACGGCCGGTCGGCCGGCCCGGCAGACGGGCCGGCTCGGCGCAGACGGCCGGTCGCGCAGACGCCGGCTCGGCTGGCCGGCCCGGCTCGGCCGTCCGTCCGGCCGGCACTGCCCGGCCGGGGCTGCACTGCCCGCCGGCCCGAACTGTCCGGCTCGGTTGAACCGGTCCGGTCCGGTCGGAACCGGTCCGGTCCGGTCGGAACCGGTCCGGTCCGGCCCGGTCCAGTCCGCTCGGAACCGGTCCGGTCCGGCCCGGTCCAGTCCGGTCGGAAGCGGTCCGGTCCGACCGGGGCCCGATCCGAACCGGTATCCGGTAACCGGTTTCCTGTTTCAGGTTTCCGGTTTCCGGTAATCTGATTCGAGTTTGAATCTTTAAGATCCCGGGCGCATTGGTGCCCTAAACGACTCTCTCCCGATCGGCGATTCTCTCTCTCCTTTGCGGCCACCGCGGCGTTTCGTCGGCGAGCGGCTGTCTTCCTCCATTGGCGAACAGCGGAAGCAACGGCGTCTCCGCCCCCGGTATCTCTCTTTTTCTCCTCCTCTTCCTCCTTCGTAGTGGCAGCCCCCCTTCCCCGATCCCTCTTCCCTCCTCCCTCCCCCTCCCTCGTCCACCGTCGTAGCTCCCCTTCTTCCCCGACACCATCCTCCCCCTCCCTTCTCTTCCTTCTTCCCCTTCCCCTTTGTCACAGCTCCTCCCTTCTCCGACACCATCCTCCCTTTCGCTTCTCCTCCTCCTTCCCTTTCGTCGCATGTCAGATTGCAGTAGCAGAGAGGAGGGATACTACGACGGCGGATTCGGTGAGCTTGCCAACCCTCTACAATGCCCGCAACTCAGGAAAAAGCGACGCTCGCCCACGCTTCCGTCGGCGTCGTCGGTGCCAAGGCTGGATAGGTCCCCCGCCCAGTCCAAGAATGGGTTACCACGGCCGTTGAGAAGCAGGCTTCTGCGCCGCCGGTGGAGGCCGTTAGCCCGCTGATCGCCCCCATCGAGGACGTACAAGACCCTCCCGCGAAGCCCTCCTCCAGAGGTGACGACTTCTTGGACCTCCTCCTCTTCTTTGTGGTTTTTGGAACAAAATCTTTTGCTGCGCAGGGAGGTCACGCTAGTTGAAGAGGAGCGATTCAAGAAACGGATCACGTTGTCTTTGTGTCGATCAATGTCGGGATCTGATTTCGAATAATTTAAAAGAAAGTCGTTCAGATCCAGGCAGTAAGATAAGAAAGAAATGATAGGGATAGGTATCCCATTGAGTTAGTTGATTGAGTGGTTCCTTCAAAGTAATCTTGCCGTCAAATTTCTACGATCATGGATGATTTAAGAGGAGAGCTGCAGTTTATCGGATGAATATAAGTTTGGTGGAATTATTTATGATGTGCTGACATTATAAAGAAAGCAGAGCTAGGGCAAAATCGGATATAGAATTAGAGAAAAAGATTTTACACAACAAGATTTCAGGTGTTGGTGTGGAATATTCCCCGTTCCATTGAACCATCCACTTTTTAAGTTCTCCAAAATGGCTTGACAGTTCTCTATATCTGGTCGTCCTGGTAACATTTGAATTTTATCAAATAAAATAATTTTTTAGGATAGATAACAACACTATTAACTAAAAGCATACAAATATTTATATATTAAATAATTAAAAATTACATAAATTGTAAAATGAATGTTCCAATAAAACTTGTTAATGTTATGCTTCATCGATGTTCAAAAATTCTTATTCTTGTTTTCTTTATCATTGCCATTTTGAACTTTTTAAGTTATAAGCCCTTTCATCCTTGATATTGAAAATAGTTATAGACAAATTTCTTGTGCAGTTCGAGTTGTTTTCGGTTTTCTTCTTGTGAACAAGTTAAATCTCATGAAAATTTTGTCAGTTGCAAATTAACATTGTTTCGAGAGTATGATGCTTGTCAATCTTGTAATATTCTATTAAGTTGCCTAAGTATTAATCTAGTATTACTATTTCAATTGCCTATGCTTCTTCACAAATATTTTGGTTCAAGCAAAGGCCCGGGAACCGATCCGAGCCGGCCGCGTCCGGAACTTCCGACCGATCAATCAAACCCCGTCCGGAATGAACCGAACGATCGAACCCGCCCGGAAGCCGAAAGCCGGCGAATGCCGAAACGGTTCGAACTCCCGAACCGGCCCCGTGGGCGGAAGGCCCGCTCGCCCGTCTCGTGAACTGCTCGTTTCCGGCACCGGCAGGCTGAACCGGCTCCGAACTCGTCGCGGCGGAACCGCCGAACCGCGGCGTCGAACGCCGAACCAACGTCCGGGCGGAACCGGCCGAACGCCGCGCCAACCGGCGGCCGGAACCGCCGAACCGGCCATGGCGGAATCGCCAACCGGCCTCCGGATCGGCCGAACCGGCCGGCCAACTCGTTTCCGGCCGATTAATCCGAACCAGAATCGGCCCAAACCGTAGCTGTCCGACCGGCGTTGCCAACCGGTCCTATCTCGACCAGCACGGCCGAACCGGATCCGGCCCGATCCGGCGGGTAGGAGCCCAACCGTCCGGCCCAAATCGGGTGTCCGGCCAACAGTCCGGCTCAACCGGCGGCCCGAACCGGCGGCGTCGGCTCACTGGTCGCCAACCGTGTCCCGGCCCGAACGGGTTGCCCGGCCAAACAGTGGTCCGCTCCAACGGTGGCCTTCCAACCGTCCGGCCCAACTCGGTTCGTCCGAACCGGCTCAACTCGCCCGGCCCGACCGTTGGTCCGCCGACCGGTCATGCTCGATGGCGGTCGGCCGGATCCGGCTCACCGGTGGCTTGGCCCGATCCGGAGAAGCGGGTATTTGAGCCTAACCGGATCCGGTCGAACGGTGGTCGCCAACAGTCCGGCCCAACGGCGGGCCAACTGGAGGAGCCGGCCCAACCGGTGGCCCGGTTCAAAGGATTGCGCTAAAATGTGGTCCGCTCTAACGGTGGCCCAACCGTCCGGTCAACTGCGGTTCGTCCGAAATTGGTCCGAACTCGACGGCCCGAACCGCTTGGCCCGCTTCCGAACCGGTCTTGCTCGACTGGGGCCGGCCCGACCAGTCCGGCGAATCGGCCCGGCTGTAACCGGTGGCCCATTCGACCGGTCCGCCCGAACTGTCCGCCCGAATCGCCCGGCTGAACCTGCTCGGCCCAATCGGGGTCCGGTCCTAACTTGGTTGGTTCGAACCGGTCCTGTTCGAACCTTACTGCTCGAACGGGTCCAAGGCGACTGCTCCAACCCGGGGCGGTCGAACTACAACCCGTTGGGTTTTCAAAATTTATTGCCGGGTTTTCAAAAATTTTGTTGGGTTTTCAAAAATTTTGTTGGATTTTCCTTTTCAAAATTCAGCCATCGGGTTTTCAAAAATTTCTTGGGGTTTCCTTTTCCACCGACCTCCACCGCTTGAATTTATCAGTACTACCCTCCTTGTCTCGCCACAACAACCCGAGTTGAACCCAAATGCGCATCTCCCCTCCTCCTTGTCTCTCAGAACCACCTGGCCAAGAAACCATAACGACCCTCCCCATTTCCTCTCCCTTCTCCTTCGTGCTCCTTCTCTCGAGGGCTTGGGTCTTGCAGGGCCAAGGGAGAGTGGGGAGGGTTTGGTGGAAATAGAGCGAGAGAGAGAGGAAGGCTCTGAGGCGCGCTTGTCGACAGCAGAGTGAGAGGAGGGATACTACGACGGCGGATTCGGTGAGCTTGCCAACCCTCTACAATGGCCGCAACTTCGTGAAAACCGACGCCGCCCACGCTCGACGGCCGTTGTCGGTTAAGGCCGGAGGGGTCCCCGCCCGCCCAAGAATGGGTTACCGCGCCGTTGAGAAGCAAGCCTGTGCCGCGGCGAGGCCGTTAGCCCGCCGATCACCCGCCGAGGACGTGACAGACCCTCCCGCAAGCCCTCCTCCGCAGGTGACGACTTCTTGATCTCCTCTCCTCTTTTTTTCTTCGCGCGGAGCCGCCGCTCCGAACCCTAGCACGCGAGTGCCCGGATGTGCCCTGGATGCTTTCTCCTAGCCGCTCCAAACACCAAAGTATGCTTTCTCCCCATACTTCTCCATCACAAAGGCTTTGCCATTTTAGATGTGCTGGATGACAAGATGGACTCTGCACACCATTTCCTAGCTATGGTTTAGGGGCCTGAATAGCATACTTGTATCGATTTTCATTTTTCTTGCTGGTGTCTCTTTTTTATCTTTTATCTTTGGGTGTTTTGTTCATATGATAACTTATAATTTGTTTATGTTTGTTCCCCCTTGCTTCTGATAATTTGGTCAGTACATATGTGGTTGCTGTAATGCTTTGTTTGATTCATGATGTTTAGTGGTTTAACTGCAGGAATCCCAGTTATGATGAGGGCTCAAACAAGCCACCCTTTGGATCCATTGTCTTCGGCTGAAATATCTGTTGCAGTAGCAACAGTCAGGGGTGCTGGGGCAACTTCGGAGGTTTTGTCTCTTACTATACTTTAGATGCATGGCTTGCTTCATCAAATTTCTTTTGGTAGATGTGAATACTTGGCATGAATAAATTTAGGTAAACTTCTCTTCAGGTGAGAGATGGTATGTGGTTTACAGAAGTAGTTCTGTTGGAATCAGAAAAAAACATTGTGGCACTAGCTGATGCCTACTTCTTCCCCATTTCAACCATCACTGCTCCCCAGAACAAAAAGGTGGCCCTGTCATCCCAAGTAAGCTTCCTCCTAGGAGGGCTAGGCTTGTTGTTTATTGCAAAAGGTCAAATGAGACAAGCATTTGGTTTGTCGAACTGTCAGAAGTGCATGCAGCAATTCGGGGTGGCCATCACAGGGGACAAGTCATCTCATCTGAAGTTGTTCGTGATGTCCAGTCCTCTATGGTATGTGGGTTTTGGAAAAGCTGATGAGTATTCTTTTGCTCAGATCACTTGGATAATTTTCTTCCCATATCTTTTTTGTGCTAACATATCTTGCTGAACTCCTTCTCAATATCTTTCTCTTTAAAGAGTGGCTACTGATATGACTTTGTCGAATCTACCTTTAAATGTTAGATCATGTTGTTATATTTCTTCACCAGTCCTTTACTTTACTGGCACATGATGCAGATATAGTATCCTCCAGTCAACTGCAGTAATCTGCATCATACAAAGATTTATTGGAAGAAGGGCCAGTAAGCTATAGAAATAACTAAAATGCAAACTAAATATTTTTATTTCACGTCCACAATATATAGAGCAAAGCTACTAGATATTATGTAACATTGAATGAAGAAATTAAGGCACGGTTGAAGTTAATTGTATCGAAATCAAAAAGTCTGCAGTACCTTGGCTGCATTATTAATTAAGTGGTGGATACCAGACAGGATTCTGCACCTGTGGTGGTAGGATAGTTGAAGTCAATAAGGTTCATGTGCAACTAACTTTGGTATGAATTTTGAAGGGTAGTTGTAAGAGTAGACATGTTTTTTTACATTGCTATTTACACAATAATACATGGAAATGATGAGTGTAATTGAGATAAGAATTTCTAGTAATCAGTAGAGGAATACATAATAACAATTCACTTATGCTAACTTGGAGGCAGAAGTAGTGGGGTAAATGCTTGTTTTCCTTGTTATTATTATACCTTGTCTTCTAGATCGCAACCTGTCTTTTTTACTTTGATCTGTTCTTGTGAAACCCTTGTGCCATTAAACTTCCATTTTGTTCTTATGGTCCTATCTCTTGTTACATTCATTATTTTGCTGAAGTCCATTTTGAATATACTCATTTCATGTCCAATATATCATATTGAATGATATATTGCTAAAGATGTATGCCAATTTTGAATATACTCATTTCATGTCCAATATATCATATCAATGCTTTGAATAATCGGAATATGTAAGAATGTTCTTCCTTTCAGCTCTAGTCAATTCTATAATAAGAGGTTTGTGTGAAGCAGTTGGCTAGCAGTGTAAACTGTAATGTCATTAGCATTTGTTAGTCATTATTAACATTGGATCTTGCAGAACAGTTACCTGGATGAGTGTATTGAAATAGTTAAATGTTTTGATAGAAGAAAGGGTGTTCTAGTTCAGATATCTGCCAGCGAGGATGAAAATGGTCACCATGATAAGGTTTCTCCACTTGAACCTGGGTGTCAAGTTTGACAACTTGCTGACCCGCCCCATGATCCTGACTCAAGTTTGAAACAAGCAATTGGGCTTCGCTTTATGCTGGACTAACTTGTTGCTTTTAATCAGATCAAGCCCAGTATGGCCATTTTCTGCCTCTTACTTTCAAGCCCTTTCCTTTGCTTGCGATGTGTGCATCATGGGGAAGATCAACAGATAGTGCACCCTGGCAGTTGCCGTGGGCTTCCAGACAGCGAATTTGTACCTTCTAATTGCAGGTGTAGGTTTTGCGGTCTGCTATTGACCGGCTATCACACCAATGGCTTTTGGTGACTATTGGCTTGTGGCCAAAGATCAGTCTGCACACCATACAGTTGACCTGATGCCCATTAATTCTTGACTCATCAGCACCTGCAAATTTCATTAATGCATACCCACATAGTCTGTAAGGTATACGTACTGACAAGAAGAAACTTGGAGGATTTTAAGCTGGGCTTGTTCCTGACTAGGATGAGCATTGGCTTCGGTGGCATTGACCCTTGATGTTGCCATGAGTCATCAACAATACGATGGGACTGATGTGTTAAAACCTGAGCATGAAGTATTTATAACTCCTGTCCTATGTACTTTGTACAATGGTAGAAGGTATTCAGTATTCCCGTTATATCGCAGCCGATATTTATTGCAATTGTTGTAGTGAATCTGAATTGACAATTTTCTGCTATGCTTTTAAGCAGTGGAATTTCTGGATTGGTTTCACCACTAGGGAGGGATTGGTAATACATTCTGTGGCTGACATCGATGGTACTCGTGGATGGAAACCTATTGCTAACAGATTAAGTTCCATTGAAATGGTAGTTCCCATGGAGATCCAAATGAACCTCATTACCGTAAGAATGCATTTGATGTCGAGAAGATGACCTTGGAAAAATGCACATTCTCTCAAAATGGTTAAATGTGCTATTCATGCAATTCTGCTTTTTCCTCTTAGTTTTATGCACTTTGTTGTTTCAGATAATTGTCTTAATGGATCTATCAATCGATCCATTAAGACAAATCTTGGTCGATAAGAGGAAGTGACAAAAAGAAACGAAGTGACTTAGACAAATATTATTTGTCGATAACCTCGGACCAATCAATCGAATATTGATTAATACGTAATCGATCGAACACTGCTTCAAAACGGTTCTTCTGTTTAGAAGCGAAATGTTCCAAATGTTCTTGAAAATTTTTGCTCTCTTTGGACCATTTGTATCTATATATATCATGATCCCGATTCATGGATCTCTCGGATCGAGAAAAAAGATGATCAAACAATTTCTTCTTACTCTTATTCGATTCAAAGTATCATTTCCTATCTGATTCTTTTGACTTAGACAAATAGAATTCTGTTTTTAGGAAGTATCATGATCATCCAATAAGAAGGGTTTTAATTTATTTAGATGAACGATTTGAACACCTATTGATTCTAACAATTGATTGCGTTGTTGATCATTCAAATCATTAAATTCGTGGATGTGGATCTGGGACTTGTGAATGGGGATATTCCTTATGCTCATAAAGAAAAAGGGATGTGACTTGGATTAAAAGAAACGAAGTGACTTTGACAAATCTTGTTTCTCGATAACCTCGGACTAATCAATCGAATATCAATAATATGTAACCGATCTTATACCGCCAAAACGGTTCTTCGCTTGAAACGAAATGTGGCAAATGTTTATGAAAATTTTTGCTCTCAATGGACCATTTGTATCTATATATATCAGATCCCGATTTATCGATCTCTAGGTTCGAGAAAACATGATCAACCATTTCTTTTACTCAGATTTGATTCAAAGTATCATTTCCTATTTGATCCCTTTCAATTTGATATTCAAGTTGTGATCGATCTATTTATTAAAAGAATCGATTGGATACATTTCTTATATACCCAATGGTGCTATATCGATTCAATCGATTTCGGATCAATCTATTGATTCCTCCATTCGGATCAATCTTTTGTTACAAGTATGATTTTGGTCATTTAAGAATCAAGTCGATTTGCTTTATAAAAAGAACATATCAATGAACTTTTACGAAATGGTTTTACTAATTCAACCAATTGTCTCGATCATGTAATATAACTGAGAAATAGGAATCTGTTATTAAAGGATTTCTTGTTGTAATTTCTTATATAGAATGGGTCAATCATCCACTTTAGTATCCTTTTGAACAAAAATGGTAATGTTGTTCCTCTAATAATGAAGAATTTTATTTTTTGGAAGTATCATATTCATCCAATAAGAAGGGTTTAAATTTATTTAGATGAACGATTTGAACACTGATTGATTCTAACAACTGATTGTATTGTTGATCCTTCGGACCGTTAAATTCATTAATGTGGATCTCGACTTACGAACGGGGATATTCCCGATACTCATAAAGAAAAGGGTAAGTCACGTGACAAAAAGAAACAAAGTGACTTTGATAAATCTTGTTTTTCGATAACTTCTGACCAATCAATCGAATATCGATTAATACGCAAACGATCGAACACTACTAAAATGGTTCCTCTATTTATAAACTAATTGTTCCAAATCGATCTGAAAATTTTTGCTTCTCATTCGACCATTTTTATCTATATACATCCGATCCCGATTCATGGATTATTCGATTCGAGAAAAAGAGGATGAAACCATTTCTTCTTACTCTTTTCGATTCATAGTATGATTTCCTATTCGATCCATTTGAATTACAAATTCAAGTTGTGATCCGATCTATTTATTAAAAAGAATCGATCGATACATTTCTTATGCAATTGGTGCTATATCGATTCAATCGATTGATAAATCTATATTGATTGATCGCCTCCATTTCTAATCAATCTTTTGTTATAATAGAACCGAAAGTGATTTCGTTATTCGAGATTCAGACAATTTGTTTTATAAAATAAGATATCAAGAAACTTCTATAAATGTTTTCGGGATTCCAATTGTTTCGATCCGAATATCATTAAGAAATAGAATCGTGTTATCAAAGGATATCCAAGTATTATTTCTAGTATAGATCGGGTCAATCATCTACTTCGTGTCTTTTTAAACAAAATGGTAATGTTGTTCCTCCAATAATGAAGAATTTTGTTTTATAAGTATCACGATTATCCAATAAGAAGGGTTTCAATTTATTTATACGAACGATTCAACATCGATCAATCTAACTACTAATTGCATTGTTGATCATTCGAATCATTAAATTCGTGAATGTAGATCTCGGACTTACGAATGGAGATATTCCCCGATACTCATAAAGAAAAGGGGAAGTGACTGACAAATCTTGTTTGTCGATAACCTCGACCAATCAATCGAATATCGATTAACACGTAATCGATCAAACACCGCTCAAAACGGTTCTTCCGCTTTAAATGTTCCAAATGTTCTTGAAAATTTTTGCCTCTTCGACCATTTGTATCTATATATATCGATCTCGATTCATGGATCTCTGGACGAGAAAAAGACGATTAAACAATTTCTTCTTACTCTTATTCGATTCAAAGTATCATTTCCTATCCGATTGTTTTGACTGACAAATAGAATTTTGTTTTAGGAAGTATCATCATCCAATAAGAAGGGTTTTAATTTATTTAGATGAACGATTTGAACACCTATTGATTCTAACAATCGATTGCGTTGTTGATCATTCGAACCATTAAATTCGTGGACGTGGATCCGGACTTGTGAATGGGGATATTCCTTACGCCATAAAGAAAAAGGACGTGACTTGGATAAAAGAAAGTGACTTTGATAAATCTTGTTTCTCGATAACCACGACTAATCAATCGAATATCGATTAATACGTAACCGATCTTACATCGCTTAAAACGGTTCTTCGTTTAGAAACGAAATGTTGCAAAATGTTCTTGAAAATTTTTGTTCTCATTGACCATTTGTATATATATATATCGTGATCCGATTTATCGATCTCTGCTCGAGAAAAACACGATCAACCATTTCTTTTCTCTTATTCGATTCAAAGTATCATTTCCTATTCGATCCCTTCAATTCGATATTCAAGTTGTGATCGATCTATTCATTAAAATGAATCGATCGATACATTTCTTATGTACCCAATGGTGCTATATCGATTCAATCGATTTCGATAAGTCTATATTGAAAGACTGCCTCCATTTTGTATCAATCTTTTGTTTCAATAGAACCGGAAGTGATTTTGGTCATTTAAGAATCGAAGTCGATTTGTTTTATAAACATAAGATATCAATGAATTTCTAAAATGTTTTACGTAATTCGCCAATTGTCTCGATCATGTTATATAATCGAGAAATAGGTATCGCATGTTATCAAATGATTTCGTTATAATTTCTCATATGTAATCGTCAATCATCCACTTCGTATCCTTTTAAACAAAAATGGTAATGTTGTTCCTCCAATAATGAAGAATTTTGTTTTTATAAGTATCATGATCATCCAATAAAAAGGGTTTCAATTTATTTATAAAAACGATTCAACACCGATCAATCTAACTACTAATTGCATTGTTGATCATTCGAATCATTAAATTCGTAAATGTAGATCTCGGACTTATGAATGGAGATATTCCTGATACTCATAAAGAAAAGGGGAAGTGACTTGGACAAATCTTGTTTGTCGATAACCTTTGACCAATTAATCGAATATTGATTAATACGTAATCGATCGAACACTGCTTCAAAACGGTTCTTCTGTTTAGAAGCGAAATGTTCCAAATGTTCTTGAAAATTTTTGCTCTCTTTGGACCATTTGTATCTATATATATCAGGATCCCGATTCATGGATCTCTCGGATCGAGAATAAAGAGGATGAAACCATTTCTTCTTACTCTTATTTGATTCAAAGTATCATATCCTATCCGATTGTTTTGACTTGACAAATAGAATTTTGTTTTTAGGAAGTATCACGATCATCCAATAAGAAGGGTTTTAATTTATTTAGACGAACGATTCAACACCTATTGATTCTAACAATCGATTGCGTTGTTGATCATTCAACCATTAAATTCGTGGACGTGGATCCGGGACTTGTGAACGGGATATTCCTTACGCTCATAAAGAAAAAGGGACGTGACTGATAAAAAGAAACGGCGACTTCGACAAATCTTGTTTCTCGATAACCCTGACTAATCAATCGAATATCGATTAATACGTAACCGATCTTACACCGCCAAAACGGTTCTTCCGCTTAGAAACGAAATGTTGCAAATGTTCTTGAAAATTTTTGTTCTCATCGACCATTTGTATATATATATATCGTGATCCGATTTATCGATCTCTGCTCGAGAAAACACGATCAACCATTTCTTTTCTCTTATTCGATTCAAAGTATCATTTCCTATTCGATCCCTTCAATTCGATATTCAAGTTGTGATCGATCTATTCATTAAATGAATCGATCGATACATTTCTTATGTACCCAATGGTGCTATATCGATTCAATCGATTTCTGATAAGTCTATATCAAAGATCGCCTCCATTTTGTATCAATCTTTGTTTCAATAGAACCTAAGTGATTTTGGTCATTTAAGAATCAAGTCGATTTGTTTTATAAACATAAGATATCAATGAATTTCTACGAAAATGTTTTACGTAATTTCGCCAATTGTCTCGATCATGTTATATAATCGAGAAATAGGTATCGTTGTTATCAAATGATTTCGTTATAATTTCTCATAGAATCGTCAATCATCCACTTCGTATCCTTTAAACAAAAATGGTAATGTTGTTCCTCCAATAATGAAGAATTTTGTTTTTATAAGTATCATGATCATCCAATAAAAAGGGTTTCAATTTATTTATAAAAACGATTTGAACACCGACTGAATCTAACTACTAATTGCATTGTTGATCATTCGAATCATTAAATTCGTGAAATGTAGATCTCGACTTACGAACGGAGATATTCCCGATACTCATAAAGAAAAGGGAAGTGACTCGACAAATCTTGTTTGTCGATAACCTCGACCAATTAATCGAATATCGATTAATACGTAATCGATCGAACACCGCTTCAAAACGGTTCTTCTGCTTAGGTTTAAATGTTCCAAATGTTCTTGAAAATTTTTGCTCTTTCGACCATTTGTATCTATATATATCGTGATCCCGATTCACGGATCTCTGATCGAGAAAAAGATGATCAAACAATTTCTTCTTACTCTTATTCGATTCAAAGTATCATTTCCTATCCGATTGTTTTGACTGACAAATAGAATTTTGTTTTTGGAAGTATCACGATCATCCAATAAGAAGGGTTTTAATTTATTTAGATGAACGATTTGAACACCTATTGATTCTAACAATTGATTGCGTTGTTGATCATTCGAACCATTAAATTCGTGGACGTGGATCCGGACTTGGAACGGGATATTCCTTACGCTCAGAAAGAAAAAGGGACGTGACTTGGATAAAAAGAAACGAAGTGACTTTGACAAATCTTGTTTCTCGATAACCACGGACTAATCAATCGAATATTGATTAATACGTAACCGATCTTACATCGCCAAAACCGCTTTCCGCTTAGAAACGAAATGTTGCAAATGTTCTTGAAAATTTTTGTTCTCATCGACCATTTGTATATATATATATCGTGATCCGATTTATCGATCTCTGCTCGAGAAAAACACGATCAACCATTTCTTTTCTCTTATTTGATTCAAAGTATCATTTCCTATTCGATCCCTTCAATTCGATATTCAAGTTGTGATCGATCTATTCATTAAAAGAATCGATTGATACATTTCTTATGTACCCAATGGTGCTATATCGATTCAATCGATTTCTGATAAGTCTATATCAAAGATCGCCTTCCATTTTGTATCAATCTTTTGTTTCAATAGAACCTAAGTGATTTTCGTCCTTTAAGAATCAAGTCGATTTGTTTTATAAACATAAGATATCAATGAATTTCTACGAAAATGTTTTACGTAATCGCCAATTGTCTCGATCATGTTATATAATCGAGAAATAGGTATCTGTTATCAAATGATTTCCTCGTTATAATTTCTCATAGAATCGTCAATCATCCACTTTGGTATCCTTTTAAACAAAAATGGTAATGTTGTTCCTCCAATAATGAAGAATTTTGTTTTTATAAGTATCATGATCATCCAATAAAAAGGGTTTCAATTTATTTATAAAAACGATTTGAACACCGATTGAATCTAACTACTAATTGCATTGTTGATCATTCGAATCATTAAATTCGTGAATGTAGATCTCGGACTTATGAATGGAGATATTCCTGATACTCATAAAGAAAAGGGGAAGTGACTTGGACAAATCTTGTTTGTCGATAACCTCGACCAATCAATCGAATATCGATTAATACGTAATCGATCGAACACCGCTTCAAAACGTTCTGCTTTTAGGTTTAAATGTTCCAAATGTTCTTGAAAATTTTTGCCTCTTCGACCATTCAGTATCTATATATATCGTGATCCCGATTCATGGATCTCTGATCGAGAAAAAGACGATCAAACAATTTCTTCTTACTCTTATTCGATTCAAAGTATCATTTCCTATTCGATTGTTTTGACTGACAAATAGAATTTTGTTTTTGGAAGTATCATGATCATCCAATAAGAAGGGTTTTAATTTATTTAGACGAACGATTCAACACCTATCGATTCTAACAATTGATCATATTGTTGATCATTCGAACCATTAAATTCGTGACGTGATCCGGGACTTGTGAACGGGGATATTCCTTACGCTCATAAAGAAAAAGGACGTGACTTGGATTAAAAGAAACGAAGTGACTTTGACAAATCTTGTTTCTCGATAACCTCGGACTAATCAATCGAATATTGATTAATACGTAACCGATCTTACACTGCTTGAAAACGGTTCTTCTGTTTAGAAACGAAATGTTGCAAATGTTCTTGAAAATTTTTGTTCTCATTGGACCATTTGTATATATATATATATCAGGATCCGATTTATTGATCTCTCGGTTCGAGAAAAAACATGATCAACCATTTCTTTTCTCTTATTTGATTCAAAGTATCATTTCCTATTTGATCCCTTCAATTCGATATTCAAGTTGTGATCAGATCTATTCATTAAAATGAATCGATTGGATACATTTCTTATGTACCCAATGGTGCTATATCGATTCAATCGATTTCTGATAAGTCTATATCAAAGATCGCTTCCATTTTGTATCAATCTTTTGTTTCAATAACCGAAGTGATTTTGGTCATTTAAGAATCAAGTCGATTTGTTTTATAAACATAAGATATCAATGAATTTCTACGAAAATGTTTTACGAATTCGCCAATTGTCTCGATCATGTTATATAATCGAGAAATAGGTATCGTTGTTATCAAATGATTTCGTTATAATTTCTCATATGTAATCGTCAATCATCCACTTCGTATCCTTTAAACAAAAATGGTAATGTTGTTCCTCCAATAATGAAGAATTTTGTTTTTATAAGTATCATGATCATCCAATAAAAAGGGTTTCAATTTATTTATAAAAACGATTCAACAATCGATCAATCTAACTACTAATTGCATTGCTGATCATTCGAATCATTAAATTCGTGGAATGTAGATCTCGACTTATGAACGGGGATATTCCTGATGCTCATAAAGAAAAGGGGAACTGAGTTAGACAAATCTTGTTTGTCGATAACCTTCGACCAATCAATCGAATATTGATTAATACGTAATCGATCGAACATTGCTTCAAAACGGTTCTTCTGTTTAGAAGCGAAATGTTCCAAATGTTCTTGAAAATTTTTGCTCTTCGACCATTTGTATCTATATATCGTGATCCCGATTCATGGATCTCTGACGAGAAAAAGATGATCAAACAATTTCTTCTTACTCTTATTCGATTCAAAGTATCATTTCCTATCTGATTGTTTTGACTTGGACAAATAGAATTTTGTTTTTAGGAAGTATCATGATCATCCAATAAGAAGGGTTTTAATTTATTTAGATGAACGATTTGAACAACTATTGATTCTAACAACTAAATGTGTTGTTGATCATTCAGACCGTTAAATTCATTGATGTGGATCTGGGACTTGTGAATGCAGATATTCCTTATGCTCATAAAGAAAAAGGGACGTGACTTGGATTAAAAGAAACGAAGTGACTTTGACAAATCTTGTTTCTCGATAACCTCAGACTAATCAATCAAATATTGATTAATATGTAATCGATCTTACATTGCTTGAAAACGGTTCTTCTGTTTAGAAACGAAATGTGGCAAATGTTTTTGAAAATTTTGCTTTCCATGGACCATTTGTATATATATATATTAGGATCCCGATTTATTGATCTCTAGGTTCGAGAAAAAACATGATCAACCATTTCTTTTACTCGATTTTATTCAAAGTATCATTTCCTATTCGATCCCTTTGAATTTGATATTCAAGTTGTGATCGATCTATTCATTAAAAAGAATCGATTTGATACATTTCTTATATACCCAATTGTGCTATATTGATTTGAATCGATTTCGGATCAATCTATATTGATTGACTGCCTCTATTCGGATCAATCTTTTGTTACAATAGAAGATGTGATTTTGGTCATTTAAGAATCGAAGTCGATTTGCTTTTTAAAAAGAACATATCAATGAACTTTCATGATATGGTTTTACGGATTTCAACCATTTGTCTCGATCATGTAATATAATTAAGAAATAGGAATCAATGTTATCAAAGGATTTCTTATTATAATTTCTTATATAGAATGGGTCAATCATCCACTTTAGTATCCTTTTGAACAAAAATGGTAATGTTGTTCCTCTAATAATGAAGAATTTTGTTTTTTAGAAGTATCATATTCATCCAATAAAAAGGGTTTAAATTTATTTAGATGAACGATTTGAACACTGATTGATTCTAACAACTGATTGCATTGTTGATCCTTCGGACCGTTAAATTCATTAATGTGATCTCGACTTACGAATGGGGATATTCCCGATACTCATAAAGAAAAAGGGTACGTGATGTGACAAAAAGAAACAAAGTGACTTTGACAAATCTTGTTTCTCGATAACCCTGACCAATTAATCGAATATTGATTAATACGTAAACGATCGAACACTACTTGAAAATGGTTCCTCGCTTATAAACGAATTGTTCCAATTGTTCCCAAAAATTTTTGCTCTCATTCGACTATTTTTATCTATATACATCCGATCCCGATTCATGGATCATTCGATTCGAGAAACAAGAGGACGAAACCATTTCTTCTTACTCTTTGATTCATAGTATGATTTCCTATTCGATCCATTCAATTCCATATTCAAGTTGTGATCCGATCTATTTATTAAAAAGAATCGATCGATACATTTCATTATGTACCCATCGTGCTATATCGATTTGAATCGATTTCGATCAATCTATATTGATCGATCGCTTCTCCATTTCTAATCAATCTTTGTTATAATAGAACCGAAAGTGATTTTGGTTATTCGAGATTCAGACAATTTGTTTATAAAATAGAAGATATCAAGAAACTTCTACGAAATCGTTGGGATTCACCAATTGTTTCGATCCGAATATCATTAAGAAATAGGAATCATGTTACCAAAGGATATCCAAGTATTATTTCTAGTATAGATCGGGGTCAATCATCTACTTTGTGTCTTTTAACAAACATGGTAATGTTGTTCCTCCCATGATTTAAGAATTTTGTTTTGGGAAGTATCATGATTATCCAATAAGAAGGGTTTCAATTTATTTATACGAACGATTCAACACCGATTGATTCTAACTACTAATTGCATTGTTGATCATTCGAATCATTAAATTCGTGAATGTAGATCTCGACTTACGAATGGAGATATTCCCGATACTCATAAAGAAAAGGGAAGTGACTTGTATAAAAAGAAACGGCGATTTAGACAAATCTTGTTTGTCGATAACCTCAACCAATCAATCAAATATTGATTTATATGTAATCCATCAACACCGCCAAAATCGTTTCTTCTGTTTAGAAATGAAATGTTCCAAATGTTCCTGAAAATTTTTGTTCTCATTAGGCCATTTGTATCTATGTACATCAGGATCCCGATTCACGAATATTTTGGTCTGAGAAAAAAGAGGATCAAACCATTTCTTCTTACTCTTATTTGATTCAAAGTATCTTGTCCTATTTGATCCCTTTGACTTGGATAAATAGAATTATGTTTTTATGAAGTATCATGATGATCCAATAAGAAGGGTTTTAATTTATTTAGATGAACGATTTGAACACCTATTGATTCTAATAACTGATTGTGTTGTTGATCATTCGGACCATTAAATTCGTGGATGTGGATCTCAGACTGATCGAGTCGATTTGAACCAACAGAGACATATCGCCAATGAATTTACGTCATTCCTCATTAACCGCTTGTGCATCGACCTAGGAAGAATTCCTTGTAGGCTTATTGATAATCCATGATCATCTTGCTTTCGTAGAACCCATAGGGGAAGTCCAATCCCCACTGCCTCTTTGAAAGTGAATGGGGATATTCCTTATACTCAAAGAAAAAGGGATGTGACTTAATTGATCGTACACATCTCTTCGATAATCGGTTAGTGTTATTGGAATCATGTAACAATTCTTCATTTGGGGGGATTTTTGAGTCTTGGCCACTTAAGTCAGGAATTTGAAAGATTTTACTTAAGCAGTGCTGTCAAGTAGTTTATTCTTTTTATCTACACCTTTTTTTAATTTGTGGTAATAATTGTACTAGTTGAATTTATGTGTTACTGACTGGAATACCATTTTTTTTTCTAGCGTAAGTTGTATATTTTTAATCATATTTTGAGCAATAGTAGTTGTTTTGGAACCAATTACCTAATTCAGCAGACTCATCTCTTATTTATTGCATACTGGGGTTTACCCATCTATGCATGCTGTAGCCGCTGCACAAAAGTAGTTAGTTCTTTTCATTGGGGCAAAAAGTTAAAAAGCTATTGGTGATCATTTTTTCGCCTACAAGAACTCAAATTGATATGCCATTTCATGCCGGTGTTCAATTGACTCAGATCTAGATATATTCAAATAACTGTTCGTATTAGTTAAATATATTAAATATATTGTATGCAATCATATTTTTGTTTCTCGTGGTCATTCTTAAAATTTTTAAGCATGATATTGTTTATTGTTATGTTGAATTTTGAGTTATACATTGGTACTCTCTAGACTTAACATCGTGTGAGCTATGTGCACTAGTTCACTTTTCTTTATTTCATATGTTTATGTTTCGCCTATGATGTTATTTTAATATGTTGAAAAAAGTTAGGTTCACGATTGATCCGCCTTGCTCTTTGGTAAACTCGTAATTGTCTCCAACATCATAATCATGTACATATTCTTGTCAGGAACTATAATCCTTGATGTTGTTTGTGTTGTTTATGTTGATTTATATCTTAGATTGGTACAATGCTGATGCACTTGCCTTCTTTCTAATAGGCGTTGTAAGCCATTTTACAAAGCCCTTATATGTATCAAAAAATATGTTTAGTGGTGCTGCTGGAAGCTCTGTAGCCATCGAGCATGCTATTTGTGGTTTGATTGAGTTCTTGATTATTCTTTTACACGATAAGTTAAATCTTTACTCTCTTGAGATGCTTGAAAATGATATTGGATTACTTTCACCTAGGGAAAATAAATCTACCCAATCTGTCCTAGAGGCTCTTCGTAGTTTACCTTTAAATTGTCATGTTCAATCAAAGAAATACGATCGAGATTTGTTTAATTAAGCTATCAACGATGATCATAAGCAAAAGATAGTCGATCACGGCAATGGCAAAAGTACTTTATTCGCACATCGCTCCAAGGAGTGGATTGATGAAACTTCTTTAATGTTGATAAATTAATGTCTGCATTTCCACACGATGTATTATCATCCTCCCTATTATTTATTTATTTTATTATTTTCTCGAGGTTTCGTTGTTCATAATTTCGCTTAAATGATAGTTTAGTTGATAGTATGCGTTTATCTCTTGTTAACTTTGTTATGTTACTCCCGCATTATATTAGCATTGTCATTTACTTTGGCCGCACTGCTCGAGTCGATACCCTGGTCGAGAATTGCTCGAGTCGATACCTCGCCGCAGTAATTGCTCGAGTCGATACATCGGTCGCAGAACGCCCGAGTCGTATAACTCGACAAAGAGAAAGCTCGAGTCGATACCCGATCGCAGAATGCTCGAGTTGTATACTCGGCCGTAGAATGCTCGAGTTGTATACCCGCCATAGAACGCCCGAGTTGTATACCGATCAGAATGCCCGAGTCGATACCTCGCAGCATTGCTCGAGTCGATACCCTCGGTCGAGGATGCTGAGTTGTATTCCCAGGTTGTAAAATGCCCATGTCCCCGCACTCGGATGCATAATTGCCCGAGTCGTATACCTTGGCTGAAAAAAATGCTCGAGTCATATACCTCGGTCGCAGATTGCTCGATCGTATACCTCGATCGCAGAATTGCACGAGTGGTATACCTCGATCGCAGACTATCGAGTCGATACCCTGGCCGCAGAAGCCCAAGTCATATACCTCGGCCGCAAGCCGCCCAGGTCGTCGGGTCAAATAGCTAATCGCCGAAACCATTCAACTAGCTACCATCCGAGAAACCTTTACAGCACCGACCAGAAGGCAAACCGGTAATCTCGGATCTCTAGCAGTGGCCGCAGATCGGCTGGTAGTCAAATCAGCATGTAAAGCGGTGCAGATGAAAACCCGGAGATGATTGCTAGCAAGGGTCGTAGATTGCCCGAGTCATATAACTCACCGCAGATCGCACGAGTCGTATACCTAGGTCGCAGAATTGCACGAGTCGTATACCTCGGTCGCATAATTACCCGAGTTGTATACCTCGGCCGTAGAATGCTCGAGTCAGTGCCTTCATAGCTGAGGTACGACACTTTGTCTAAGCCCGGGCGCGCTTTCATAGCATCACCGAAAGCTCGATGGCGCCATAGTGCCGCCCTAATCCCCGGATGGCGCTTCATAGACCCGCCCGAATCCTCGGACGACGATCGCCGTTACACCGAGCACACCTTGCATGGACTCGCGCCGCTCGAGGTACAGCAACTCAAGGCCCAAGACGGCACATATCAAGCCGCTGCCCCGTAAACACGAACGACGCGGCCGGGCGATCGAATTTGCACCACTTTCATATAAAACCCTAGATAATGTTGTTCTAGGGATCTTTCTCCACCAAGTACTAACTTAGCCATCGGAGGGGTTGGGTCGAATCATCCTCTGTCACCTGATATTTACCGAGCAAATCTCGAAACTCCGGTACGATACAAAATATCAATCCTCTGTGATCAGACGATCGCTTGGTACACTAGGCATACGGATGGTACCACGCTAGGCCGTACCGATCGATATATATTAGTAACGATCGAAATCTGGGGCAACTCAAGCGTCGCCCAGGAAAAAAAATATTCGTTGACTAGACAACCCGCCAGCACACAAGATTCCCACCAAACCCCATGCTTCGGGCTTGTCGTCCGAAATCGTAGGGCATGAAACCCTAGGTCTATCCTTCACAATCCTCGGTGTAAGAGGCAGAGGTCGACTGGTAGACAATTGGACACATCAAGTAGCGCGGATGTAACCCCAAGTTTGTCCTTTAATGTCGGAGGCGGAGATCGGTTGATAGTCAGATCGTCTGGCAGTCAAATCAGCATGTCAAGCGGCGCGGACGAAAACCCGGATATGACCGCTAGCAAGGGCCGCAGATTGCTCGAGTTGTATACCTCGGTTGCAGACTGCTCGAGTTGTATAGCTCGGTCGCAGAATTGCCCGAGTTGTATACCTCGGCCGCAGAATTGACTGAGTCGTATACCTTAACCGCAGAATGCACAAGTCGAATACCTCGGTCGTAGAATGCCCGAGTCATATACTCTACCAGAGAATTGCCCGAGTCGATACCTTGGTCGAGAATGCTTGTGTCAGATACTCGATCAGAATCGCCGAGTCGATACCTCACCGTAAGAAGCATGAGTCGATATCTTGGTCGCAGGATGCCCGAGTCGTGATACCTAGGTCGAGAATGCCTAAGTCTTATACTCGTCGCAGACCGACCGAGTCATATTCTCTGCCGTAGAATGCCCGAGTCATATACCTCGCCGTAGAATGCCCGAGTTGTATACCTCGCCGCAGATTGCCCGATCAGATACCTCGGTCGAGAATTGCCCGGTCAGATAATACCTCATTCGAGAATGCTCGAGTCAGATACTCGCCGCACGCCCAAGTCATATACTCGGCCATAAGCCGCCCAATTCGCCGAGTCAATAGCGAACTGTCGAAACCATTCGACCAGCTACCGTCCGAGAAACCTTCCCAACACCGATCATAAGGCAAATCGGTAACCATGACTTCAAGAGACAAAAGCCATGCTCCAAGTCCTCCCCCAACTGGAGTCGATGCATGGCTTTCTCCGGGGGGAGAGAATGATAAGGCACATACCGGCACCTCCTGCTAACAGGTGGAGCCCCATTGCCATATCGGCACTAAAACCGAGTGGGTAGGCCACCTCAACACAGTGCGGCAGCCGTCGGTCGTGTCAGGACGGGCGTCGACCGGGGTATGGCACTTTCCCGGAAGCTCGAGGCGGTGCCTTCATAGCATCGCCTCGGAAAGTCCAAGAAGGCCCCTTCATAGCGTCGCTCGAGAAAGCCCTGATGGCACCTTCATCGCGCCTCCCCGGAATCCCCGGGATGGTGCCTTCATAGTGCCGCCACGGAATCCTCGGGACGGCGCATCAGCGGCCACACCGAGCACACCCCTACATGGACTCGGGCGCCATCTGAGGTACAGCGTAGTCCCGAAGGCCCATGACGGCGCCTTCAAGCGCCGCCCCGAAAAGCACGGAACGACATCTCGTGGCGCTGCCGAATCGCACCACCACTATGTAAAACCTCGACCATGTTGTTTTGGGAGGTCTTTGAAGGACTATTTTTCCCACCAAGTACTAACTTAGCCATCGAAGGGGTCGGGTCGAATCATCCCGACCCGATCCGCTTGCAGTGATCCAAGAGGCGTGATGCAGAGAGCACAGAAGGAGATTTCACCTCAAAGCAAGCCAACGACTTCTTCTTTGACTCGACGCTGGCTTTCTAACCAAGAACTTGATGAGGTGATCTTAGCGCATCCGACTCGAACCAAGCCGTGGCCGACTCAAATGCCACACACAAAGGTACACTAACACAGAACATAGAAACCATATAATACACTTCTTTTTTTTGTGTCTTTACTTGATTAATTGAACATTAGCATTTTTTTATTCTTTAAATATTTTTGGTATAATTAACCTTTTAATCTAATCTTTATCTTGCTTTTTGATGCATATGAAATCAGAATAAAACATTTTAGGTAGAATAGACATTTTACAAAGCAATCCTTGATAGGCTCATGTAAAATTGAGTCATTCTTACTTTCTATCACCTTTAGATGTTACAACAATATGTTACATTGAATTCCTACAGCACAACAACAAGAGATAATATCCCTTTAGTCAACTATATGTATCTTTTCTGTGATTGAGTTTTGCACCAAACAATGTCTCTATTGAAGAACACTCAAATATCTTTTTACTTTTTTCTAGTAAAGTCTTTTTAGGTTGCCCTTCATCTCTTTTCACATCACTAATATACTAATTGGCTGACCTCATCTAGCTACAACATTGATAGTCTTTTTCGGATATGTCCACAGCATTTTAGATATCTTTTCGTGGGGCTGCACTTAATCATCGCGAGTGAATATATTGCATTTCTTTATTTTTCCTAATAGCTCCTTCCATCCACCTCAATATTCATCTTAACTACATAATAAACTTTTGGTCCACAAAACATGGTTGACCAAATGTATACAAAATCAGCACATCATTATCCTTGACATTGAAGTACAATATGAAAATGACTATTTCAAGTACAATATGAAAATGACAAACAAAATTATGTTTCTCCGGCACATGTGCAAACCAGTGATATTAATTTTGACATGCTTAATAATGTAGTAAAGATTTATGAAAGTGCAAATAATGCTCACTTTATTTCCGTAACCTAGAGACAGTGAAAAAGAAAAGAAGACATGGATCCCATCCATAAGTCTACTCTACTGGTCATGTTCAAGTTTCCCAAGACCAAGAGTAGCTCTCAAGCTTGTAAATCTTATTACTTTTGCATCCTTTGGTCAAAAATCTTTATTGTTTATTTGTTTCTAAGCACCTGTAGGTGCAATTAGACAATAATCCAGGTTCTTCTTGTGTTAACTTTTACTAGAAATTAATCAACTGAGGGGATAACGCTGAAGTTGCATCACAGAATTGCTATGAAGAAGAAAAAATTTATAGCCTCCTTGTGCGCCTAGACAACTACTAGTAATTTATTTTGTTTGTTCCTTCATTATGTAGTGACTGAGAAATTTACACAATAATATGTGTTTATGGTTTTGTTGTTGTTTAAAAATATGTAACTTCTCATGCATGTGATTTGAACATCTAATTTGTTTTACATTTGACTAAAATAATCTTTAAATACATGTCTCTTCTAATTCTGTCCCTGTAGCATGGGAGGTTCAGTGGCTGCATGCAGCTGCAAGAAAAGTTATCCGTAACTTAGCTAGTCTTGTTGTCATTGATCTTTTCAAGGTCTGTTTCACATTTGAAACTGTTCGTAAGAATGTTGATATCTTTTTGTTGAATGCTAATCCAGTCAATTTCATCTTGAATAACAGGGAACAACCATGGCATCCTTAGTCCATATGCAGAAAATCCTCTCGAGTTGAATGCAATATTTTCCCACAATAGAAAAAGCAGTATCTAGTATGCCATTGAGCTTTTGTGTTCTGATTGTTTGTTGTCATTTTGAATGAAAATTTTAGTCAAACCTTAGATAATATGTCTGTTTCCTATATTTTGGCATGCCACAGGTTTTTTTTTTTGGTAAGTGGCATGCCATAGTTTCCTAGTACAGTAATGCAAATATGGATTTAGCTAGAGATTTCATGTTGTCTATGAAAATTGCCCTTGTGAAACATTATCAGCAGGTCATATTCTATCATATTATTCAGCTAGAGATTTAGTTGTCTTCTAGCTTTCTATGTTGTCTTAGTTCAAGTGCAAGCTAGTGTAATAAAGATTGCAAGGTGATATCTTTCTTCTATGTTGTCTTGGTTCAATTGCATGCTAGCATAATGAAGATTATGAGGGTACAACTTTTGGTATTAACTCAATGACTTTTCTGCTTATATCATCTCAACTGTTATGTTTGTACAGGAGTTTCTAGGAACTTTTCTGTTAAAGTTACTGGTTGTTGTATTTTGTTTGCATGGTCCACAAATTAAGGTTGATTGATTATGAAGTGTGGATCCTTTGGTCCATTGTACCATCTATCTATTTTATTTTTTGCTTTCTAAGTCAGCTTGTTAGTTCTCACATAGCTATCTATGACAGACTTTTGTGCAGTTAATCTTAATACTTTAGTAATAGTTACTATTACATATGATCAATCTTAAATTACTTAATCTGCAACGTATTAGTTGTCCATTAACTATTATACTTCGCGTAATCTAACTATAGTAGAATATTAGTCAAATGTCCCAAAGATTCCTGCATTTAGGCACATGATGTAGCTCGTGGTTCCGGATTTAGGTTCAAGGGATTGGAATTTGGGGTTGGGAGTTTAGAGTTTAAGGGATTAAGGTTGGGGCTGGGGGTTCAAGGGGTCAGTTCAAGGTTGGTGGTTCAAGGTTTAGGGGTTGGGCCTGAGGGTTGTTAGTTCTCGTGGTTTAGGTTCATAGGGTTGGGTCGTTCAAGGTCGAGGGTTTAGGGGTTGGGTTTAGGTTGGGGTTTAGGGGTTAGGTTTAAATTAGGTTGGGTTCATGGTTGGGGTTTGGGGGTTGGGGGTTTATGGTTCAGGGGATTGGGCTGGGGGTTCAGGGTTAGGGTTCCAGATTGGGGTTGGGGTGGTTGTTGGGGGTTAGGGGTCGAGGGACTGTGGTTTGGAGGTGGGTTCAGGTTAGGTTCAAGGTTGGGGGTGGGGGCTCAAGGTGGTTGGAGGTTCAAGGTGAGTTCCGGATTGGGGTCAGGTCGAGGGACGTGGTGCTGAGGATTGGGTTCAAGATTCAGGAGTCAGTTCAAGGTCTGGGTCAGTGGGGATTCAGGTTTAGGTGGTTAGAGGTCAGTTGGAGGATGGAGGTTCGAGGTTAGGGGTTCAAGGGTGGAGGTCTGTGTGGTCTGGGGTCAAAGTGTTCATTGGGTTCAAAGTTGGGGTTTAGGGCTTGGGGGTTCTAGGGGTTCCGAGGGTTGGGATTTGGGGTTTCTGTGAGGTCAGTTTGGGGTCTGTGCTGGGGCTAGGGTTCTAGGTTCAGAGGTTGGGGTTCACGAGATTCACGGGTTGGGCTTAGGATTCGGTTTTGGTGTTGGGGTTCAGGTTTAGGGGTTGGGGGTTTAGGGATGGGGGTCTGTGGATGGGGTTTCAAGGGCTGTGATTAGGTTGGGCTTGGGGTTCATAAGGTCTGTGGGGTCAGTCTGTGGTTGGGGCCTGTGTGTTGGGGGTCTGTGATTTAGTGGGGGGGGTTTAGGGGATGGGTTATGGGGTTAGGTTTCGCATAAGGGATTGGGGTTCTAGGTTCTGGAAGTTGGGGGGTTCACGAGGTTTAGGGGTTGGGCTTAGATCTGGCCTGTTGGGGTCTGTGGTTTAGGGGTCAGTTTAGGGATGGGGGTTCTGTGGATGGGGTTTCAAGGGGTTGTGATTAGGGTCGGGGTTCATAAGGTTCGTGGAGGTCAGTTCAGGTTGGGGTTTGTGTGTGGGGCAGTCTGTGGATTTAGGGGTTGGGGTCAGGGGGTTCTGGGGATGGGTTCTGGGTTAGGGTTTCGGCATAGGGGATGGGGGTTCTAGGTTCAGGAAGTTGGGGGTTCACGAGGTTTAGGGGGTTGGGCTTAGGATTCTGGGTGTTGGGGTTAAGTGGTTTAGGGGTCAGCTTTAGGATGGGGTCTGTGGATGGGGTTTCAAGGCTGTGATTAGGGTTGGGCTTGGGGTTCATAAGGTCTGGGGTCTGTGGTCAGTTTGTGTGTTGGGGGTTTAGGTGTTGGGGTTTGGGGGTCTGTGGGGATGGGTCTCTTGGGGTTTTGGGCATAGGGGTTCAAGGGTTTCAGTGTTGGGGGCTGGGGGTTCAAGATTGGAGGTTCTAGGTTCCCCACGTTTGCATGCTAGGTGTTTCTATGTTTGCTTGTCACATTTGCATGTTAACTGTCTCGAACTTTGCTGGTGTTGCCTAAGTCGTGCAGCACCCTTGCGTGACCGTCATCAATGGGGTTCAAGGGGTTCTAGGTTGGAGGTTCAGAGTTGGGGGTTCAAGGTATTCATTGGGTTGGGTTCAAATTGGGGTTTAGGGGTTTGGGGTTCAATGTTTGGAGGTTTGAGGGTTTAGGGGGGTTGTGATTAGGGTTTAGGTTTTAGGCACAAAATAGGGTTTCGGGTTTAGGCACAAGATAGGGTTTGGGGTTTTGGGTTACGGGGTCTGGGGATTGGGGTTTGGTGTTTAGGGTTTTAGGGATTAGGGTTTAGGGTTTAAGGTTAGGGTTTAGGGTTTCTTAGTACAGTAATGCAAATATGGATTTTGTGTATTGACATGTTATTGAATTAAATTTTACAAGCTTATTATGGTTAAAATTGATCTAGATGGTTGATCTTAAACTTCAATAATCTTTTGACATACTGTAAGGATCTTAGTTGGCTGTCAATGTACTTAGGCACATGATGTAGCTCAGTGGTAAATAGTCAGCTCTATGTCACCCTATATTGTTGGTTAATCATTGAAGAATTAAGGGTTAAGGCTCAAAATAGGTCTGTCAAACTGGTGATGGATCAAATCATAAGTTTCAAGATAGTTCATGGTCTTGAACAGGAGATCTAATATTGTGCATATAACAATTAAAAATAAGTTAAAGAGTTTTTTTTAAGGTTAAAATTTGAGGTTTCAATTAGGCAAGAACAGATTATTTAGCTAGTTGCAGAAACAAAGTTGTATTTCATACCTACCAAAATGGTTTTGTCTGTATCAAATTTAGCATCAATTGTCAATTTTACAGGTATGTAGAAACTTTTATCTAAGAATTTCATATGTAACAACCACCATTAGTTTGCCCTCTTGGTATGAAATATGCTTTTAGAAAATAATTAAATTAATGGACTCTTATTTGATTTATCTAGAAGTTCAGCATGCCTAACCATCAATTCAGATGCATTTGACTTCATTTTAATTCATCGACACAAATTTTGTAGATTGAGTGGAGTTAAAGGAGGCCCATTAAGAAATATTGAATCTGCCCGTATCTGTTCCATCAACACTAGTATATGATGATTCAAAGAAGTGGTAAGTATACTTGCAGCTATATTATAAAATGGTTTTCTACAGGAATTTCATCAATTCATGCAGTCTGTGTTTGACATATACCTAGAATGTTTCTAATTGAAAATTTTGTTGCAGTTACACCTGCCGCATTCTCTTGAAAAACTGAGAGACACTGGAAAGGCTGGTACGTCGAAGATGTTTCTTTATTGCAGTATAAGCTAGAATTTTCTGGGGTTTTGGAACCTTCTGTAGATTTACTAAGTCTTTAAGCATTTGAACCATATAATTATCAGGCTCAAACCGAACAATGACTTTACTAAGCCTCAGATTACTAGTTGGACCAATAAGAAAATATAAATGACATTATGTGCCAATCTAGTTTCTTCCTGCAGGTCAATAAAAATCCATTTTTGTTGATTGGTTTAAAATGTATTTCAAGCACCTCTTTGCAGGCTGATAACCTCATTTTATATCTTTCAACTTTTTCAATCCGAATTTTTTTATTAATCCACTTTTCATCCCATATAGATGAATACTTTCAATAATATCAATACATATGAAAAATATTCTCTTAGAAAAAGGAGTAGTTACATATTTCTATGAACACATACCATCATATACTTTTTTTTTTTAGAGCAACATCTTAAAAGAGAAATACTGATATTCAAAATACAAAGACCATGTTAATAATTAGATATTTAAATCTCAAAAGACAAAGACCAATAACGTTAAGGTTGATGTCACAATTAAATTTTTTTTTGTCTTTTTCATTTCACAATTAGCAGTGTTTCCAATCAAGGCCAGCACTTTTGATGGCACCATCAATTTAGAAATGTTATGATTGTTAAGCTTGTACATGACTTCCTTCAAATTAATCTACTTGTGTCTCATTTTATTGAAATGTCAATCTATCATGCTTTCGAGTACTATAGTTACTTCTTTGGCAGTAACTCTATTCTCATTTTATAATTCTTTTCCAAAAGATTCGATGGTTATGAAAGATCAAATTATGTCTAATCTTATCGGTAAATATTTTATCCTTGATGTGGTGGCGAGATGGTGCCCAATATATTATTAATTTTTTTAATATTCTCTCCCATTATTGCACATGAGCAATTCTAGTTTATCTTTTAGCATCAATTGTCAATTTTACAGGTATGTAGAAACTTTTATCTAAGAATTTCATATGTAACAATCACCATTAGTTTGCCCTCTTGGTATGAAATATGCTTTTAGAAATTAATTAAATTAATGGACTCTTATTTGATTTATCCAGAAGTTCAGCATGCCTAACCATCAATTCAGATGCATTTGACTTCATTTTAATTCATCGATTACCAAATTTTGTAGATTTGCTAAGTGAATGATGTAAACTTGTGTGTCTAAGCAATCATCTTTGCTCTCTATTTCATGTGTAACAAAGTAACTCACTTTAGATAACACACAACATCTTAAATGTGTGAAAATGCGTTAGTGCAACAGCACTGACTATAAACACTGAGCTACTGAACTGCAAATTCTTTTGCAGCATTGAGAAATGCAATGTTTGTGCAGCAACAGGGAATGCACATTCTGTAAAGCAGACCAAGGATTGAACTACTATACTGCAAAAGTTGTGGCATTCCTGTGGGCTTCAGTCCAACTGATAAACTATGAGCTCATATGCTTGAGCATACAAGTCTTCTCTGAGTCATCTCAAGAATCCTGGTCCAGCTGCAATTGTAAGATTCTTGCCAACTTGATGCTTCAGAAAGGTCCACAACTGCTGTTCCATTTCATCCTAAACAAAAGGAGAATGATGTTCTTGTTACGATCTGAAGTTGTGCAAACAGCTATGGACTTCCCTTTTTTTTTCTTGTTTCTCAACTCAGTGTCTGCCCAAAGTGACAGGGCAGCACATAAAGCATGACTTTGCCTTGTACTTGTGCATGCAGAAAACTTCTGAAGCAGCTATCAAGGGACAAAAAAGCATGCAAGGTGTGGTAGGGTGGCAAGAGTTGGGGTTATCAGCCTGCAAAAGAGGTGCTTGAGACAAACCTCAGCTAGGCTTACACCAGAAATGTAGAAACTTTTACAGGTATGTAGAAACTTTTATCTAAGAATTTCATATGTAACAACCACCATTAGTTTGCCCTCTTTGGTATGAAATATGCTTTAGAAAATAATTAAATTAATGGACTCTTATTTGATTTATCTAGAAGTTCAGCATGCCTAACCATCAATTCAGATGCATTTGACTTCATTTTAATTCATCGACACAAATTTTGTAGAGTGAGTGGAGTGTTAAAGGAGGCCCATTAAGAAATATTGAATCTGCCCGTGTATCTGTTCCATCAACACTAGTATATGATGATTCAAAGAAGTGGTAAGTATACTTGCAGCTATATTATAAAATGGTTTTCTACAGGAATTTCATCAATTCATGCAGTCTGTGTTTGACATATACCTAGAATGTTTCTAATTGAAAATTTTGTTGCAGTTACACCTGCCGTACTCCTCTTGAAAAAACTGAGAGACACTGGAAAGGCTGGTACGTCGAAGATGTTTCTTTATTGCAGTATAAGCTAGAATTTTCTGGGGTTTTGGAACCTTCTGTAGATTTACTAAGTCTTTAAGCATTTGAACCATATAATTATCAGGCTCAAACCGAACAATGACTTTACTAAGCCTCAGATTACTAGTTGGACCAATAAGAAAATATAAATGACATTATGTGCCAATCTAGTTTCATGCTTAATCAGAAAATATAAAAACTTATAAGAAAATAAGTTTATCTCATAATGAAAATATTTAAAAATCTGAAAGTACTAAGAAGTAAGGAAATGGTGCAATATTTTGCGGCAAGAGATAACATGATGATTGACAAGAAGAGGCAGCAACGACATTATGTGCCAAGTGAAAACAAGGTTGGTACTGTTCGACGGCCAGTTCCTGCAGGTCAATAAAAATCCATTTTTGTTGATTGGTTTAAAATGTATTTCAAGCAAATTGCTCTAATAAACTGGCCAGAGGTCTTGTTCCTATTTGTTATTCTCAGAAATGTTATCCAGATGTCCAGTATTTATTATCAGCATGTTGTTGTAGCTGTGCTGACATAATATCTCCTAGAGATTTGTTATTATATAAATCAAGATCCATGAGAGATGATCCATTAAATCATATCATACTCCATACACACAGAATAGTATGTTCTGACATGCAGCATACCTGACTCTGCTGATATTGAACTTGATATTAGGTACATTTTAGGCAAATGATTTTCCATGCTGGTTAGCCTCTGGCAGCAATCCAGTTCAAATTCATTGCATGAGTATATCTGTATATCAGGATAAACTTAACAAATAAAGAATGCATCAAAAGCCTAGTCTATACTAAAAACAAAGGAACAATGTGGAGATGACCGGGTTAGATCAGTCTGGCTCCTCGCTTGTTTTGGTCTTGAACAACCTTGATTGGGTGTCTTGAATGGCAAGTTAGGTCATGCTGATTTGCTGATTGAACCAACTTGGATAATGAGTAGGTCATTATTTTGTAAATGCTTGATGATATCATTGCAGGGTCTTAAGGGAACTCATGGCTCTTATTTCAATTATAATTGGCAATCTTAAAGTTATTATCAATGTTGACATAACATCGAGGTTTATAGGAAGTCCATTGATATCATTAATATTATATGCCTTGTTCAATTGATTTGTTATTTAAAATTAACAGTAACTCAGAACCAATTGAGTTTAGTTATTAAAATTTGTTGTTGTTAAATTGCAGCAGCCCTTTATCGTTGCTAGACTGTTCTGATGGTCTTGAACAAGCCTTGATTAGACGGTACCATCTCCTTCTTCGCATTTAGGTCATATCTTTGTTAGCTTGGTGATAGAAAAGGTTGAGATTGCAGAAAATTAGGGTTCAGTTCAGGTCATTAATTTTGTAAATGCGAAATTGACCGACTTGACAAAGCAACTAATGAGCTTAAGGAACTCATGGCTTATTGATCAATTATAATTGGCAATCTTAAAGTTATTATAAACAATGCTGAATCTACTGAGGACATCGAGGTTTATAGGAAGTCACCATCATTGATATCATTAATATTATATGCCTTGTTTTAATTGATGATTATTTAAAATTATTATTTCAAAGAACGAATCAGTAGAACAAAATTATATTGACAAAGATTTGTTGTCATATATAATGTGAATGAGAAACAAAATGGCAGATATTAATGGTGCTGAGATTTCTAATTGTTGTATGCATTATGTTCAGGTTCTTTGTATTGATATATGATATTTGCTATTAGCCATCTTATCGCTGATAAGAGATAAGAGGACGTCAATTGTTAGAGAGAGAAAGAGAGAGGAGTGTGCAAGAGAGGGCCAGAGTAGTTACATATAGATAAAAGGGTGGTTGGAGAGAGTGGGTAGTGATTTGCGTATGAGATGGTTCAATCATGCTTATGATTGGTCATGAACAACATTGATTGGGTGTCTTTGAATGTCCAAGTTCGGTCATGCTGTCATTTGGTCTGAGCAATAACTGTAGACTCAGAAAGAATTTGCTTTACATTTATTGAAACAACATGCTTTACATGTGAAATGTTTGGTTATTAAGTGAGCTAGGTTATTATTGTGTAAATGGTTGATGATATCATTGCAGGCAATCTTAAGGGAACTCTTGACTGCGCTTTCTTATTTCAATTATAATTGGCAATCTTAAAGTTACTATCAGCAATGTCGAAGGATATGAGGACAATATAAGGTTTGTAGGAAGTCATCATTAATATTACATGCATTGTTATTAATTGACTTGTTATTTAAAATTATTATTTCAGTAACCTAGGGTAATCATTTTGGACTGGGTTTATGTTATTAAAATTTGCTACTATTAGATTGGATGAACAGGGTATTGAAACATCTGATAGTAGTGGTGCTTTTGATAAACTGTGGAAGGTATGCATTATGTTGAGGTTGTTTGTATTGATCTCTGAGATTTTCTGTTAACTATATTATCGATGATCCATACTCGAATGTGATATTTATTCAGGTAAACATTGTTTTGATTGATGCCTGTTGTACTATTATAATTTTAATGCTCGAGTGAATAATCTTATCTAATTTAGTTTAGTTTCTTTTCTGTTTTTATTTAAAGCATGTTTTACTTCGGTTTATATCACATGATATTATGTTAGTAATCTTTTTGTACGTAATAGAAGCTATATAACTGATATGCATTTTCTATTCATAATGTATTTTCATTGCTAATTCTGTTATATCTGTCTATGTTATACATATCAATATGTCAACTTATATAGCGTTTGTGTAATAGAAGCTTTATAAGCTTCGAGCTTATAAAGTTTTATAAGCTTCGAGCTTATAAGCTAGCTTCATGCTTATAAAGCTTTAAAGAAGCGTTATTAGCTTTATAAAGCTAATGAGCTTTATATCGTAATAAAAGCATTAGAAGTTTGATATAAAGCTTATAATGCTTTATAAATATCGTGATGAGATATGCATTAAAGCATCAAAAGCTTTATAAGTTTACACTACCGATATTATCGAGCAAATCTCAAATTTCTGACGATAAAAATATCAATCCTGTGATACATATCGCTGGTACGCTATGGTATACTAATGGTACCATACAAAGTCATATCGCTCGATATATCTCAAGAACGATCAAATCTAGACCAAGAATAAAAAATATTCTGCTGACCTGACAACTCGCATATGTACATGCATGTACTAGACTGGTACGCAACATATACTTAAGACTAGGTTTCATGATAAACAGAAGATTTAGGTTTAGCTTCAGGCAAGAAGGCCTAGAGACCCAGGCCAGGCCTAGAGACAGGTCAGGAGGCCCAGGTAGGCCCAGGCCCAGGCCCAGGTAGGCCCAGGTGCCCAGGCCCAGGCCCAGAGGCCTAGGCCCAGGCCCAGGCCTGGCCCAGGCCTATGAGGCCTGGGCCCAGGCCCAGGCCCAGGCCCAGGCCCAGGCCCAGGCCCAGGCCTAGGCCCAGGCCCAGGCCCAGGCCCAGGCCCAGGCCTTAGGGAGGAGGCCCAGGGCCCAGGCTCAGGCCTTAGGCCCAGGCCCAGGCCCAGGCCTAGGCCTAGGCCCAGGCCCAGGCCGGCCTAGGCCTCAGGCCTTAGGCCTTAGGCCCAGGCTTAGGCCTGAGGCCTAGGCCCAGGCCCAGGCCCAGGCCTAGGCCTAGGCCCAGGCCCAGGCCCAGGCCTGGCCTAGGCCTAGGCCTTAGGCCTTAGGCCCAGGCCTAGGCCCAGGCCCAGGCCCAGGCTCAGGCCTAGGCCCAGGTTTAGGCCCAGGCCCAGGCCCAGGCCAGGCCAGGCCCAGGCCCAGGCCCAGGCCCAGGCCCAGGCCAGCCCAGGCCCAGTGGCCCAGGCCCAGGCCCAGGCCCAGGCCCAGGCCCAGGCCCAGGCCTAGGCCCAGGCCCAGGCCCAGGCCCAGGCCCAGGCCAGGCCAGGCCAGGCCCAGGGCCCAGGCCCAGGCCCAGGCCCAGGCCCAGGCCCAGGCCCAGGCCCAGGCCCAGGCCCAGGCCCAGGCCCAGGCCCAGGCCCAGGCCCAGGCCCAGGCCCAGGCCCAGGCCCAGGCCAGGCCCAGGCCCAGGCCCAGGCCCAGGCCCAGGCCCAGGCCCAGGCCCAGGCCCAGGCCCAGGCCCAGGCCCAGGCCCAGGCCCAGGCCCAGGCCCAGGCCCAGGCCCAGGCCCAGGCCCAGGCCCAGGCCCAGGCCCAGGCCCAGGCCCAGGCCCAGGCCCAGGCCCAGGCCCAGGCCCAGGCCCAGGCCCAGGCCCAGGCCCAGGCCCAGGCCCAGGCCCAGGCCCAGGCCCAGGCCCAGGCCCAGGCCAGGCCCAGGCCCAGGCCCAGGCCCAGGCCCAGGCCCAGGCCCAGGCCCAGGCCCAGGCCCAGGCCCAGGCCCAGGCCCAGGCCCAGGCCCAGGCCCAGGGCCCAGGCCCAGGCCCAGGCCCAGGCCCAGGCCCAGGCCCAGGCCCAGGCCCAGGCCCAGGCCCAGGCCCAGGCCCAGGCCCAGGCCCAGGCCCAGGCCCAGGCCCAGGCCCAGGCCCAGGCCCAGGCCCAGGCCCAGGCCCAGGCCCAGGCCCAGGCCCAGGCCCAGGCCCAGGCCCAGGCCCAGGCCCAGGCCCAGGCCCAGGCCCAGGCCCAGGCCCAGGCCCAGGCCCAGGCCCAGGCCCAGGCCCAGGCCCAGGCCCAGGCCCAGGCCCAGGCCCAGGCCCAGGCCCAGGCCCAGGCCCAGGCCCAGGCCCAGGCCCAGGCCCAGGCCCAGGCCCAGGCCCAGGCCCAGGCCCAGGCCCAGGCCCAGGCCCAGGCCCAGGCCCAGGCCCAGGCCCAGGCCCAGGCCCAGGCCCAGGCCCAGGCCCAGGCCCAGGCCCAGGCCCAGGCCCAGGCCCAGGCCCAGGCCCAGGCCCAGGCCCAGGCCCAGGCCCAGGGCCCAGGCCCAGGCCCAGGCCCAGGCCCAGGCCCAGGCCCAGGCCCAGGCCCAGGCCCAGGCCCAGGCCCAGGCCCAGGCCCAGGCCCAGGCCCAGGCCCAGGCCCAGGCCCAGGCCCAGGCCCAGGCCCAGGCCCAGGCCCAGGCCCAGGCCCAGGCCCAGGCCCAGGCCCAGGCCCAGGCCCAGGCCCAGGCCCAGGCCCAGGCCCAGGCCCAGGCCCAGGCCCAGGCCCAGGCCCAGGCCCAGGAGGCCCAGGCCCAGGCCCAGGCCCAGGCCCAGGCCCAGGCCCAGGCCCAGGCCCAGGCCCAGGCCCAGGCCCAGGCCCAGGCCCAGGCCCAGGCAGGCCCAGGCCCAGGCCCAGGCCCAGGCCCAGGCCCAGGCCCAGGCCCAGGCCCAGGCCCAGGCCCAGGCCCAGGCCCAGGCCCAGGCCCAGGCCCAGGCCCAGGCCCAGGCCCAGGCCCAGGCCCAGGCCCAGGCCCAGGCCCAGGCCCAGGCCCAGGCCCAGGCCCAGGCCCAGGCCCAGGCCCAGGCCCAGGCCCAGGCCCAGGCCCAGGCCCAGGCCCAGGCCCAGGCCCAGGCCCAGGCCCAGGCCCAGGCCCAGGCCCAGGCCCAGGCCCAGGCCCAGGCCCAGGCCCAGGCCCAGGCCCAGGCCCAGGCCCAGGCCCAGGCCCAGGCCCAGGCCCAGGCCCAGGCCCAGGCCCAGGCCCAGGCCCAGGCCCAGGCCCAGGCCCAGGCCCAGGCCCAGGCCCAGGCCCAGGCCCAGGCCCAGGCCCAGGCCCAGGCCCAGGCCCAGGCCCAGGCCCAGGCCCAGGCCCAGGCCCAGGCCCAGGCCCAGGCCCAGGCCCAGGCCCAGGCCCAGGCCCAGGCCCAGGCCCAGGCCCAGGCCCAGGCCCAGGCCCAGGCCCAGGCCCAGGCCCAGGCCCAGGCCCAGGCCCAGGCCCAGGCCCAGGCCCAGGCCCAGGCCCAGGCCCAGGCCCAGGCCCAGGCCCAGGCCCAGGCCCAGGCCCAGGCCCAGGCCCAGGCCCAGGCCCAGGCCCAGGCCCAGGCCCAGGCCCAGGCCCAGGCCCAGGCCCAGGCCCAGGCCCAGGCCCAGGCCCAGGCCCAGGCCCAGGCCCAGGCCCAGGCCCAGGCCCAGGCCCAGGCCCAGGCCCAGGCCCAGGCCCAGGCCCAGGCCCAGGCCCAGGCCCAGGCCCAGGCCCAGGCCCAGGCCCAGGCCCAGGCCCAGGCCCAGGCCCAGGCCCAGGCCCAGGCCCAGGCCCAGGCCCAGGCCCAGGCCCAGGCCCAGGCCCAGGCCCAGGCCCAGGCCCAGGCCCAGGCCCAGGCCCAGGCCCAGGCCCAGGCCCAGGCCCAGGCCCAGGCCCAGGCCCAGGCCCAGGCCCAGGCCCAGGCCCAGGCCCAGGCCCAGGCCCAGGCCCAGGCCCAGGCCCAGGCCCAGGCCCAGGCCCAGGCCCAGGCCCAGGCCCAGGCCCAGGCCCAGGCCCAGGCCCAGGCCCAGGCCCAGGCCCAGGCCCAGGCCCAGGCCCAGGCCCAGGCCCAGGCCCAGGCCCAGGCCCAGGCCCAGGCCCAGGCCCAGGCCCAGGCCCAGGCCCAGGCCCAGGCCCAGGCCCAGGCCCAGGCCCAGGCCCAGGCCCAGGCCCAGGCCCAGGCCCAGGCCCAGGCCCAGGCCCAGGCCCAGGCCCAGGCCCAGGCCCAGGCCCAGGCCCAGGCCCAGGCCCAGGCCCAGGCCCAGGCCCAGGCCCAGGCCCAGGCCCAGGCCCAGGCCCAGGCCCAGGCCCAGGCCCAGGCCCAGGCCCAGGCCCAGGCCCAGGCCCAGGCCCAGGCCCAGGCCCAGGCCCAGGCCCAGGCCCAGGCCCAGGCCCAGGCCCAGGCCCAGGCCCAGGCCCAGGCCCAGGCCCAGGCCCAGGCCCAGGCCCAGGCCCAGGCCCAGGCCCAGGCCCAGGCCCAGGCCCAGGCCCAGGCCCAGGCCCAGGCCCAGGCCCAGGCCCAGGCCCAGGCCCAGGCCCAGGCCCAGGCCCAGGCCCAGGCCCAGGCCCAGGCCCAGGCCCAGGCCCAGGCCCAGGCCCAGGCCCAGGCCCAGGCCCAGGCCCAGGCCCAGGCCCAGGCCCAGGCCCAGGCCCAGGCCCAGGCCCAGGCCCAGGCCCAGGCCCAGGCCCAGGCCCAGGCCCAGGCCCAGGCCCAGGCCCAGGCCCAGGCCCAGGCCCAGGCCCAGGCCCAGGCCCAGGCCCAGGCCCAGGCCCAGGCCCAGGCCCAGGCCCAGGCCCAGGCCCAGGCCCAGGCCCAGGCCCAGGCCCAGGCCCAGGCCCAGGCCCAGGCCCAGGCCCAGGCCCAGGCCCAGGCCCAGGCCCAGGCCCAGGCCCAGGCCCAGGCCCAGGCCCAGGCCCAGGCCCAGGCCCAGGCCCAGGCCCAGGCCCAGGCCCAGGCCCAGGCCCAGGCCCAGGCCCAGGCCCAGGCCCAGGCCCAGGCCCAGGCCCAGGCCCAGGCCCAGGCCCAGGCCCAGGCCCAGGCCCAGGCCCAGGCCCAGGCCCAGGCCCAGGCCCAGGCCCAGGCCCAGGCCCAGGCCCAGGCCCAGGCCCAGGCCCAGGCCCAGGCCCAGGCCCAGGCCCAGGCCCAGGCCCAGGCCCAGGCCCAGGCCCAGGCCCAGGCCCAGGCCCAGGCCCAGGCCCAGGCCCAGGCCCAGGCCCAGGCCCAGGCCCAGGCCCAGGCCCAGGCCCAGGCCCAGGCCCAGGCCCAGGCCCAGGCCCAGGCCCAGGCCCAGGCCCAGGCCCAGGCCCAGGCCCAGGCCCAGGCCCAGGCCCAGGCCCAGGCCCAGGCCCAGGCCCAGGCCCAGGCCCAGGCCCAGGCCCAGGCCCAGGCCCAGGCCCAGGCCCAGGCCCAGGCCCAGGCCCAGGCCCAGGCCCAGGCCCAGGCCCAGGCCCAGGCCCAGGCCCAGGCCCAGGCCCAGGCCCAGGCCCAGGCCCAGGCCCAGGCCCAGGCCCAGGCCCAGGCCCAGGCCCAGGCCCAGGCCCAGGCCCAGGCCCAGGCCCAGGCCCAGGCCCAGGCCCAGGCCCAGGCCCAGGCCCAGGCCCAGGCCCAGGCCCAGGCCCAGGCCCAGGCCCAGGCCCAGGCCCAGGCCCAGGCCCAGGCCCAGGCCCAGGCCCAGGCCCAGGCCCAGGCCCAGGCCCAGGCCCAGGCCCAGGCCCAGGCCCAGGCCCAGGCCCAGGCCCAGGCCCAGGCCCAGGCCCAGGCCCAGGCCCAGGCCCAGGCCCAGGCCCAGGCCCAGGCCCAGGCCCAGGCCCAGGCCCAGGCCCAGGCCCAGGCCCAGGCCCAGGCCCAGGCCCAGGCCCAGGCCCAGGCCCAGGCCCAGGCCCAGGCCCAGGCCCAGGCCCAGGCCCAGGCCCAGGCCCAGGCCCAGGCCCAGGCCCAGGCCCAGGCCCAGGCCCAGGCCCAGGCCCAGGCCCAGGCCCAGGCCCAGGCCAGGCCCAGGCCCAGGCCCAGGCCCAGGCCCAGGCCCAGGCCCAGGCCCAGGCCCAGGCCCAGGCCCAGGCCCAGGCCCAGGCCCAGGCCCAGGCCCAGGCCCAGGCCCAGGCCCAGGCCCAGGCCCAGGCCCAGGCCCAGGCCCAGGCCCAGGCCCAGGCCCAGGCCCAGGCCCAGGCCCAGGCCCAGGCCCAGGCCCAGGCCCAGGCCCAGGCCCAGGCCCAGGCCCAGGCCCAGGCCCAGGCCCAGGCCCAGGCCCAGGCCCAGGCCCAGGCCCAGGCCCAGGCCCAGGCCCAGGCCCAGGCCCAGGCCCAGGCCCAGGCCCAGGCCCAGGCCCAGGCCCAGGCCCAGGCCCAGGCCCAGGCCCAGGCCCAGGCCCAGGCCCAGGCCCAGGCCCAGGCCCAGGCCCAGGCCCAGGCAGGCCCAGGCCCAGGCCCAGGCCCAGGCCCAGGCCCAGGCCCAGGCCCAGGCCCAGGCCCAGGCCCAGGCCCAGGCCCAGGCCCAGGCCCAGGCCCAGGCCCAGGCCCAGGCCCAGGCCCAGGCCCAGGCCCAGGCCCAGGCCCAGGCCCAGGCCCAGGCCCAGGCCCAGGCCCAGGCCCAGGCCCAGGCCCAGGCCCAGGCCCAGGCCCAGGCCCAGGCCCAGGCCCAGGCCCAGGCCCAGGCCCAGGCCCAGGCCCAGGCCCAGGCCCAGGCCCAGGCAGGCCCAGGCCCAGGCCCAGGCCCAGGCCCAGGCCCAGGCCCAGGCCCAGGCCCAGGCCCAGGCCCAGGCCCAGGCCCAGGCCCAGGCCCAGGCCCAGGCCCAGGCCCAGGCCCAGGCCCAGGCCCAGGCCCAGGCCCAGGCCCAGGCCCAGGCCCAGGCCCAGGCCCAGGCCCAGGCCCAGGCCCAGGCCCAGGCCCAGGCCCAGGCCCAGGCCCAGGCCCAGGCCCAGGCCCAGGCCCAGGCCCAGGCCCAGGCCCAGGCCCAGGCCCAGGCCCAGGCCCAGGCCCAGGCCCAGGCCCAGGCCCAGGCCCAGGCCCAGGCCCAGGCCCAGGCCCAGGCCCAGGCCCAGGCCCAGGCCCAGGCCCAGGCCCAGGCCCAGGCCCAGGCCCAGGCCCAGGCCCAGGCCCAGGCCCAGGCCCAGGCCCAGGCCCAGGCCCAGGCCCAGGCCCAGGCCCAGGCCCAGGCCCAGGCCCAGGCCCAGGCCCAGGCCCAGGCCCAGGCCCAGGCCCAGGCCCAGGCCCAGGCCCAGGCCCAGGCCCAGGCCCAGGCCCAGGCCCAGGCCCAGGCCCAGGCCCAGGCCCAGGCCCAGGCCCAGGCCCAGGCCCAGGCCCAGGCCCAGGCCCAGGCCCAGGCCCAGGCCCAGGCCCAGGCCCAGGCCCAGGCCCAGGCCCAGGCCCAGGCCCAGGCCCAGGCCCAGGCCCAGGCCCAGGCCCAGGCCCAGGCCCAGGCCCAGGCCCAGGCCCAGGCCCAGGCCCAGGCCCAGGCCCAGGCCCAGGCCCAGGCCCAGGCCCAGGCCCAGGCCCAGGCCCAGGCCCAGGCCCAGGCCCAGGCCCAGGCCCAGGCCCAGGCCCAGGCCCAGGCCCAGGCCCAGGCCCAGGCCCAGGCCCAGGCCCAGGCCCAGGCCCAGGCCCAGGCCCAGGCCCAGGCCCAGGCCCAGGCCCAGGCCCAGGCCCAGGCCCAGGCCCAGGCCCAGGCCCAGGCCCAGGCCCAGGCCCAGGCCCAGGCCCAGGCCCAGGCCCAGGCCCAGGCCCAGGCCCAGGCCCAGGCCCAGGCCCAGGCCCAGGCCCAGGCCCAGGCCCAGGCCCAGGCCCAGGCCCAGGCCCAGGCCCAGGCCCAGGCCCAGGCCCAGGCCCAGGCCCAGGCCCAGGCCCAGGCCCAGGCCCAGGCCCAGGCCCAGGCCCAGGCCCAGGCCCAGGCCCAGGCCCAGGCCCAGGCCCAGGCCCAGGCCCAGGCCCAGGCCCAGGCCCAGGCCCAGGCCCAGGCCCAGGCCCAGGCCCAGGCCCAGGCCCAGGCCCAGGCCCAGGCCCAGGCCCAGGCCCAGGCCCAGGCCCAGGCCCAGGCCCAGGCCCAGGCCCAGGCCCAGGCCCAGGCCCAGGCCCAGGCCCAGGCCCAGGCCCAGGCCCAGGCCCAGGCCCAGGCCCAGGCCCAGGCCCAGGCCCAGGCCCAGGCCCAGGCCCAGGCCCAGGCCCAGGCCCAGGCCCAGGCCCAGGCCCAGGCCCAGGCCCAGGCCCAGGCCCAGGCCCAGGCCCAGGCCCAGGCCCAGGCCCAGGCCCAGGCCCAGGCCCAGGCCCAGGCCCAGGCCCAGGCCCAGGCCCAGGCCCAGGCCCAGGCCCAGGCCCAGGCCCAGGCCCAGGCCCAGGCCCAGGCCCAGGCCCAGGCCCAGGCCCAGGCCCAGGCCCAGGCCCAGGCCCAGGCCCAGGCCCAGGCCCAGGCCCAGGCCCAGGCCCAGGCCCAGGCCCAGGCCCAGGCCCAGGCCCAGGCCCAGGCCCAGGCCCAGGCCCAGGCCCAGGCCCAGGCCCAGGCCCAGGCCCAGGCCCAGGCCCAGGCCCAGGCCCAGGCCCAGGCCCAGGCCCAGGCCCAGGCCCAGGCCCAGGCCCAGGCCCAGGCCCAGGCCCAGGCCCAGGCCCAGGCCCAGGCCCAGGCCCAGGCCCAGGCCCAGGCCCAGGCCCAGGCCCAGGCCCAGGCCCAGGCCCAGGCCCAGGCCCAGGCCCAGGCCCAGGCCCAGGCCCAGGCCCAGGCCCAGGCCCAGGCCCAGGCCCAGGCCCAGGCCCAGGCCCAGGCCCAGGCCCAGGCCCAGGCCCAGGCCCAGGCCCAGGCCCAGGCCCAGGCCCAGGCCCAGGCCCAGGCCCAGGCCCAGGCCCAGGCCCAGGCCCAGGCCCAGGCCCAGGCCCAGGCCCAGGCCCAGGCCCAGGCCCAGGCCCAGGCCCAGGCCCAGGCCCAGGCCCAGGCCCAGGCCCAGGCCCAGGCCCAGGCCCAGGCCCAGGCCCAGGCCCAGGCCCAGGCCCAGGCCCAGGCCCAGGCCCAGGCCCAGGCCCAGGCCCAGGCCCAGGCCCAGGCCCAGGCCCAGGCCCAGGCCCAGGCCCAGGCCCAGGCCCAGGCCCAGGCCCAGGCCCAGGCCCAGGCCCAGGCCCAGGCCCAGGCCCAGGCCCAGGCCCAGGCCCAGGCCCAGGCCCAGGCCCAGGCCCAGGCCCAGGCCCAGGCCCAGGCCCAGGCCCAGGCCCAGGCCCAGGCCCAGGCCCAGGCCCAGGCCCAGGCCCAGGCCCAGGCCCAGGCCCAGGCCCAGGCCCAGGCCCAGGCCCAGGCCCAGGCCCAGGCCCAGGCCCAGGCCCAGGCCCAGGCCCAGGCCCAGGCCCAGGCCCAGGCCCAGGCCCAGGCCCAGGCCCAGGCCCAGGCCCAGGCCCAGGCCCAGGCCCAGGCCCAGGCCCAGGCCCAGGCCCAGGCCCAGGCCCAGGCCCAGGCCCAGGCCCAGGCCCAGGCCCAGGCCCAGGCCCAGGCCCAGGCCCAGGCCCAGGCCCAGGCCCAGGCCCAGGCCCAGGCCCAGGCCCAGGCCCAGGCCCAGGCCCAGGCCCAGGCCCAGGCCCAGGCCCAGGCCCAGGCCCAGGCCCAGGCCCAGGCCCAGGCCCAGGCCCAGGCCCAGGCCCAGGCCCAGGCCCAGGCCCAGGCCCAGGCCCAGGCCCAGGCCCAGGCCCAGGCCCAGGCCCAGGCCCAGGCCCAGGCCCAGGCCCAGGCCCAGGCCCAGGCCCAGGCCCAGGCCCAGGCCCAGGCCCAGGCCCAGGCCCAGGCCCAGGCCCAGGCCCAGGCCCAGGCCCAGGCCCAGGCCCAGGCCCAGGCCCAGGCCCAGGCCCAGGCCCAGGCCCAGGCCCAGGCCCAGGCCCAGGCCCAGGCCCAGGCCCAGGCCCAGGCCCAGGCCCAGGCCCAGGCCCAGGCCCAGGCCCAGGCCCAGGCCCAGGCCCAGGCCCAGGCCCAGGCCCAGGCCCAGGCCCAGGCCCAGGCCCAGGCCCAGGCCCAGGCCCAGGCCCAGGCCCAGGCCCAGGCCCAGGCCCAGGCCCAGGCCCAGGCCCAGGCCCAGGCCCAGGCCCAGGCCCAGGCCCAGGCCCAGGCCCAGGCCCAGGCCCAGGCCCAGGCCCAGGCCCAGGCCCAGGCCCAGGCCCAGGCCCAGGCCCAGGCCCAGGCCCAGGCCCAGGCCCAGGCCCAGGCCCAGGCCCAGGCCCAGGCCCAGGCCCAGGCCCAGGCCCAGGCCCAGGCCCAGGCCCAGGCCCAGGCCCAGGCCCAGGCCCAGGCCCAGGCCCAGGCCCAGGCCCAGGCCCAGGCCCAGGCCCAGGCCCAGGCCCAGGCCCAGGCCCAGGCCCAGGCCCAGGCCCAGGCCCAGGCCCAGGCCCAGGCCCAGGCCCAGGCCCAGGCCCAGGCCCAGGCCCAGGCCCAGGCCCAGGCCCAGGCCCAGGCCCAGGCCCAGGCCCAGGCCCAGGCCCAGGCCCAGGCCCAGGCCCAGGCCCAGGCCCAGGCCCAGGCCCAGGCCCAGGCCCAGGCCCAGGCCCAGGCCCAGGCCCAGGCCCAGGCCCAGGCCCAGGCCCAGGCCCAGGCCCAGGCCCAGGCCCAGGCCCAGGCCCAGGCCCAGGCCCAGGCCCAGGCCCAGGCCCAGGCCCAGGCCCAGGCCCAGGCCCAGGCCCAGGCCCAGGCCCAGGCCCAGGCCCAGGCCCAGGCCCAGGCCCAGGCCCAGGCCCAGGCCCAGGCCCAGGCCCAGGCCCAGGCCCAGGCCCAGGCCCAGGCCCAGGCCCAGGCCCAGGCCCAGGCCCAGGCCCAGGCCCAGGCCCAGGCCCAGGCCCAGGCCCAGGCCCAGGCCCAGGCCCAGGCCCAGGCCCAGGCCCAGGCCCAGGCCCAGGCCCAGGCCCAGGCCCAGGCCCAGGCCCAGGCCCAGGCCCAGGCCCAGGCCCAGGCCCAGGCCCAGGCCCAGGCCCAGGCCCAGGCCCAGGCCCAGGCCCAGGCCCAGGCCCAGGCCCAGGCCCAGGCCCAGGCCCAGGCCCAGGCCCAGGCCCAGGCCCAGGCCCAGGCCCAGGCCCAGGCCCAGGCCCAGGCCCAGGCCCAGGCCCAGGCCCAGGCCCAGGCCCAGGCCCAGGCCCAGGCCCAGGCCCAGGCCCAGGCCCAGGCCCAGGCCCAGGCCCAGGCCCAGGCCCAGGCCCAGGCCCAGGCCCAGGCCCAGGCCCAGGCCCAGGCCCAGGCCCAGGCCCAGGCCCAGGCCCAGGCCCAGGCCCAGGCCCAGGCCCAGGCCCAGGCCCAGGCCCAGGCCCAGGCCCAGGCCCAGGCCCAGGCCCAGGCCCAGGCCCAGGCCCAGGCCCAGGCCCAGGCCCAGGCCCAGGCCCAGGCCCAGGCCCAGGCCCAGGCCCAGGCCCAGGCCCAGGCCCAGGCCCAGGCCCAGGCCCAGGCCCAGGCCCAGGCCCAGGCCCAGGCCCAGGCCCAGGCCCAGGCCCAGGCCCAGGCCCAGGCCCAGGCCCAGGCCCAGGCCCAGGCCCAGGCCCAGGCCCAGGCCCAGGCCCAGGCCCAGGCCCAGGCCCAGGCCCAGGCCCAGGCCCAGGCCCAGGCCCAGGCCCAGGCCCAGGCCCAGGCCCAGGCCCAGGCCCAGGCCCAGGCCCAGGCCCAGGCCCAGGCCCAGGCCCAGGCCCAGGCCCAGGCCCAGGCCCAGGCCCAGGCCCAGGCCCAGGCCCAGGCCCAGGCCCAGGCCCAGGCCCAGGCCCAGGCCCAGGCCCAGGCCCAGGCCCAGGCCCAGGCCCAGGCCCAGGCCCAGGCCCAGGCCCAGGCCCAGGCCCAGGCCCAGGCCCAGGCCCAGGCCCAGGCCCAGGCCCAGGCCCAGGCCCAGGCCCAGGCCCAGGCCCAGGCCCAGGCCCAGGCCCAGGCCCAGGCCCAGGCCCAGGCCCAGGCCCAGGCCCAGGCCCAGGCCCAGGCCCAGGCCCAGGCCCAGGCCCAGGCCCAGGCCCAGGCCCAGGCCCAGGCCCAGGCCCAGGCCCAGGCCCAGGCCCAGGCCCAGGCCCAGGCCCAGGCCCAGGCCCAGGCCCAGGCCCAGGCCCAGGCCCAGGCCCAGGCCCAGGCCCAGGCCCAGGCCCAGGCCCAGGCCCAGGCCCAGGCCCAGGCCCAGGCCCAGGCCCAGGCCCAGGCCCAGGCCCAGGCCCAGGCCCAGGCCCAGGCCCAGGCCCAGGCCCAGGCCCAGGCCCAGGCCCAGGCCCAGGCCCAGGCCCAGGCCCAGGCCCAGGCCCAGGCCCAGGCCCAGGCCCAGGCCCAGGCCCAGGCCCAGGCCCAGGCCCAGGCCCAGGCCCAGGCCCAGGCCCAGGCCCAGGCCCAGGCCCAGGCCCAGGCCCAGGCCCAGGCCCAGGCCCAGGCCCAGGCCCAGGCCCAGGCCCAGGCCCAGGCCCAGGCCCAGGCCCAGGCCCAGGCCCAGGCCCAGGCCCAGGCCCAGGCCCAGGCCCAGGCCCAGGCCCAGGCCCAGGCCCAGGCCCAGGCCCAGGCCCAGGCCCAGGCCCAGGCCCAGGCCCAGGCCCAGGCCCAGGCCCAGGCCCAGGCCCAGGCCCAGGCCCAGGCCCAGGCCCAGGCCCAGGCCCAGGCCCAGGCCCAGGCCCAGGCCCAGGCCCAGGCCCAGGCCCAGGCCCAGGCCCAGGCCCAGGCCCAGGCCCAGGCCCAGGCCCAGGCCCAGGCCCAGGCCCAGGCCCAGGCCCAGGCCCAGGCCCAGGCCCAGGCCCAGGCCCAGGCCCAGGCCCAGGCCCAGGCCCAGGCCCAGGCCCAGGCCCAGGCCCAGGCCCAGGCCCAGGCCCAGGCCCAGGCCCAGGCCCAGGCCCAGGCCCAGGCCCAGGCCCAGGCCCAGGCCCAGGCCCAGGCCCAGGCCCAGGCCCAGGCCCAGGCCCAGGCCCAGGCCCAGGCCCAGGCCCAGGCCCAGGCCCAGGCCCAGGCCCAGGCCCAGGCCCAGGCCCAGGCCCAGGCCCAGGCCCAGGCCCAGGCCCAGGCCCAGGCCCAGGCCCAGGCCCAGGCCCAGGCCCAGGCCCAGGCCCAGGCCCAGGCCCAGGCCCAGGCCCAGGCCCAGGCCCAGGCCCAGGCCCAGGCCCAGGCCCAGGCCCAGGCCCAGGCCCAGGCCCAGGCCCAGGCCCAGGCCCAGGCCCAGGCCCAGGCCCAGGCCCAGGCCCAGGCCCAGGCCCAGGCCCAGGCCCAGGCCCAGGCCCAGGCCCAGGCCCAGGCCCAGGCCCAGGCCCAGGCCCAGGCCCAGGCCCAGGCCCAGGCCCAGGCCCAGGCCCAGGCCCAGGCCCAGGCCCAGGCCCAGGCCCAGGCCCAGGCCCAGGCCCAGGCCCAGGCCCAGGCCCAGGCCCAGGCCCAGGCCCAGGCCCAGGCCCAGGCCCAGGCCCAGGCCCAGGCCCAGGCCCAGGCCCAGGCCCAGGCCCAGGCCCAGGCCCAGGCCCAGGCCCAGGCCCAGGCCCAGGCCCAGGCCCAGGCCCAGGCCCAGGCCCAGGCCCAGGCCCAGGCCCAGGCCCAGGCCCAGGCCCAGGCCCAGGCCCAGGCCCAGGCCCAGGCCCAGGCCCAGGCCCAGGCCCAGGCCCAGGCCCAGGCCCAGGCCCAGGCCCAGGCCCAGGCCCAGGCCCAGGCCCAGGCCCAGGCCCAGGCCCAGGCCCAGGCCCAGGCCCAGGCCCAGGCCCAGGCCCAGGCCCAGGCCCAGGCCCAGGCCCAGGCCCAGGCCCAGGCCCAGGCCCAGGCCCAGGCCCAGGCCCAGGCCCAGGCCCAGGCCCAGGCCCAGGCCCAGGCCCAGGCCCAGGCCCAGGCCCAGGCCCAGGCCCAGGCCCAGGCCCAGGCCCAGGCCCAGGCCCAGGCCCAGGCCCAGGCCCAGGCCCAGGCCCAGGCCCAGGCCCAGGCCCAGGCCCAGGCCCAGGCCCAGGCCCAGGCCCAGGCCCAGGCCCAGGCCCAGGCCCAGGCCCAGGCCCAGGCCCAGGCCCAGGCCCAGGCCCAGGCCCAGGCCCAGGCCCAGGCCCAGGCCCAGGCCCAGGCCCAGGCCCAGGCCCAGGCCCAGGCCCAGGCCCAGGCCCAGGCCCAGGCCCAGGCCCAGGCCCAGGCCCAGGCCCAGGCCCAGGCCCAGGCCCAGGCCCAGGCCCAGGCCCAGGCCCAGGCCCAGGCCCAGGCCCAGGCCCAGGCCCAGGCCCAGGCCCAGGCCCAGGCCCAGGCCCAGGCCCAGGCCCAGGCCCAGGCCCAGGCCCAGGCCCAGGCCCAGGCCCAGGCCCAGGCCCAGGCCCAGGCCCAGGCCCAGGCCCAGGCCCAGGCCCAGGCCCAGGCCCAGGCCCAGGCCCAGGCCCAGGCCCAGGCCCAGGCCCAGGCCCAGGCCCAGGCCCAGGCCCAGGCCCAGGCCCAGGCCCAGGCCCAGGCCCAGGCCCAGGCCCAGGCCCAGGCCCAGGCCCAGGCCCAGGCCCAGGCCCAGGCCCAGGCCCAGGCCCAGGCCCAGGCCCAGGCCCAGGCCCAGGCCCAGGCCCAGGCCCAGGCCCAGGCCCAGGCCCAGGCCCAGGCCCAGGCCCAGGCCCAGGCCCAGGCCCAGGCCCAGGCCCAGGCCCAGGCCCAGGCCCAGGCCCAGGCCCAGGCCCAGGCCCAGGCCCAGGCCCAGGCCCAGGCCCAGGCCCAGGCCCAGGCCCAGGCCCAGGCCCAGGCCCAGGCCCAGGCCCAGGCCCAGGCCCAGGCCCAGGCCCAGGCCCAGGCCCAGGCCCAGGCCCAGGCCCAGGCCCAGGCCCAGGCCCAGGCCCAGGCCCAGGCCCAGGCCCAGGCCCAGGCCCAGGCCCAGGCCCAGGCCCAGGCCCAGGCCCAGGCCCAGGCAGGCCCAGGCCCAGGCCCAGGCCCAGGCCCAGGCCCAGGCCCAGGCCCAGGCCCAGGCCCAGGCCCAGGCCCAGGCCCAGGCCCAGGCCCAGGCCCAGGCCCAGGCCCAGGCCCAGGCCCAGGCCCAGGCCCAGGCCCAGGCCCAGGCCCAGGCCCAGGCCCAGGCCCAGGCCCAGGCCCAGGCCCAGGCCCAGGCCCAGGCCCAGGCCCAGGCCCAGGCCCAGGCCCAGGCCCAGGCCCAGGCCCAGGCCCAGGCCCAGGCCCAGGCCCAGGCCCAGGCCCAGGCCCAGGCCCAGGCCCAGGCCCAGGCCCAGGCCCAGGCCCAGGCCCAGGCCCAGGCCCAGGCCCAGGCCCAGGCCCAGGCCCAGGCCCAGGCCCAGGCCCAGGCCCAGGCCCAGGCCCAGGCCCAGGCCCAGGCCCAGGCCCAGGCCCAGGCCCAGGCCCAGGCCCAGGCCCAGGCCCAGGCCCAGGCCCAGGCCCAGGCCCAGGCCCAGGCCCAGGCCCAGGCCCAGGCCCAGGCCCAGGCCCAGGCCCAGGCCCAGGCCCAGGCCCAGGCCCAGGCCCAGGCCCAGGCCCAGGCCCAGGCCCAGGCCCAGGCCCAGGCCCAGGCCCAGGCCCAGGCCCAGGCCCAGGCCCAGGCCCAGGCCCAGGCCCAGGCCCAGGCCCAGGCCCAGGCCCAGGCCCAGGCCCAGGCCCAGGCCCAGGCCCAGGCCCAGGCCCAGGCCCAGGCCCAGGCCCAGGCCCAGGCCCAGGCCCAGGCCCAGGCCCAGGCCCAGGCCCAGGCCCAGGCCCAGGCCCAGGCCCAGGCCCAGGCCCAGGCCCAGGCCCAGGCCCAGGCCCAGGCCCAGGCCCAGGCCCAGGCCCAGGCCCAGGCCCAGGCCCAGGCCCAGGCCCAGGCCCAGGCCCAGGCCCAGGCCCAGGCCCAGGCCCAGGCCCAGGCCCAGGCCCAGGCCCAGGCCCAGGCCCAGGCCCAGGCCCAGGCCCAGGCCCAGGCCCAGGCCCAGGCCCAGGCCCAGGCCCAGGCCCAGGCCCAGGCCCAGGCCCAGGCCCAGGCCCAGGCCCAGGCCCAGGCCCAGGCCCAGGCCCAGGCCCAGGCCCAGGCCCAGGCCCAGGCCCAGGCCCAGGCCCAGGCCCAGGCCCAGGCCCAGGCCCAGGCCCAGGCCCAGGCCCAGGCCCAGGCCCAGGCCCAGGCCCAGGCCCAGGCCCAGGCCCAGGCCCAGGCCCAGGCCCAGGCCCAGGCCCAGGCCCAGGCCCAGGCCCAGGCCCAGGCCCAGGCCCAGGCCCAGGCCCAGGCCCAGGCCCAGGCCCAGGCCCAGGCCCAGGCCCAGGCCCAGGCCCAGGCCCAGGCCCAGGCCCAGGCCCAGGCCCAGGCCCAGGCCCAGGCCCAGGCCCAGGCCCAGGCCCAGGCCCAGGCCCAGGCCCAGGCCCAGGCCCAGGCCCAGGCCCAGGCCCAGGCCCAGGCCCAGGCCAGGCCCAGGCCCAGGCCCAGGCCCAGGCCCAGGCCCAGGCCCAGGCCCAGGCCCAGGCCCAGGCCCAGGCCCAGGCCCAGGCCCAGGCCCAGGCCCAGGCCCAGGCCCAGGCCCAGGCCCAGGCCCAGGCCCAGGCCCAGGCCCAGGCCCAGGCCCAGGCCCAGGCCCAGGCCCAGGCCCAGGCCCAGGCCCAGGCCCAGGCCCAGGCCCAGGCCCAGGCCCAGGCCCAGGCCCAGGCCCAGGCCCAGGCCCAGGCCCAGGCCCAGGCCCAGGCCCAGGCCCAGGCCCAGGCCCAGGCCCAGGCCCAGGCCCAGGCCCAGGCCCAGGCCCAGGCCCAGGCCCAGGCCCAGGCCCAGGCCCAGGCCCAGGCCCAGGCCCAGGCCCAGGCCCAGGCCCAGGCCCAGGCCCAGGCCCAGGCCCAGGCCCAGGCCCAGGCCCAGGCCCAGGCCCAGGCCCAGGCCCAGGCCCAGGCCCAGGCCCAGGCCCAGGCCCAGGCCCAGGCCCAGGCCCAGGCCCAGGCCCAGGCCCAGGCCCAGGCCCAGGCCCAGGCCCAGGCCCAGGCCCAGGCCCAGGCCCAGGCCCAGGCCCAGGCCCAGGCCCAGGCCCAGGCCCAGGCCCAGGCCCAGGCCCAGGCCCAGGCCCAGGCCCAGGCCCAGGCCCAGGCCCAGGCCCAGGCCCAGGCCCAGGCCCAGGCCCAGGCCCAGGCCCAGGCCCAGGCCCAGGCCCAGGCCCAGGCCCAGGCCCAGGCCCAGGCCCAGGCCCAGGCCCAGGCCCAGGCCCAGGCCCAGGCCCAGGCCCAGGCCCAGGCCCAGGCCCAGGCCCAGGCCCAGGCCCAGGCCCAGGCCCAGGCCCAGGCCCAGGCCCAGGCCCAGGCCCAGGCCCAGGCCCAGGCCCAGGCCCAGGCCCAGGCCCAGGCCCAGGCCCAGGCCCAGGCCCAGGCCCAGGCCCAGGCCCAGGCCCAGGCCCAGGCCCAGGCCCAGGCCCAGGCCCAGGCCCAGGCCCAGGCCCAGGCCCAGGCCCAGGCCCAGGCCCAGGCCCAGGCCCAGGCCCAGGCCCAGGCCCAGGCCCAGGCCCAGGCCCAGGCCCAGGCCCAGGCCCAGGCCCAGGCCCAGGCCCAGGCCCAGGCCCAGGCCCAGGCCCAGGCCCAGGCCCAGGCCCAGGCCCAGGCCCAGGCCCAGGCCCAGGCCCAGGCCCAGGCCCAGGCCCAGGCCCAGGCCCAGGCCCAGGCCCAGGCCCAGGCCCAGGCCCAGGCCCAGGCCCAGGCCCAGGCCCAGGCCCAGGCCCAGGCCCAGGCCCAGGCCCAGGCCCAGGCCCAGGCCCAGGCCCAGGCCCAGGCCCAGGCCCAGGCCCAGGCCCAGGCCCAGGCCCAGGCCCAGGCCCAGGCCCAGGCCCAGGCCCAGGCCCAGGCCCAGGCCCAGGCCCAGGCCCAGGCCCAGGCCCAGGCCCAGGCCCAGGCCCAGGCCCAGGCCCAGGCCCAGGCCCAGGCCCAGGCCCAGGCCCAGGCCCAGGCCCAGGCCCAGGCCCAGGCCCAGGCCCAGGCCCAGGCCCAGGCCCAGGCCCAGGCCCAGGCCCAGGCCCAGGCCCAGGCCCAGGCCCAGGCCCAGGCCCAGGCCCAGGCCCAGGCCCAGGCCCAGGCCCAGGCCCAGGCCCAGGCCCAGGCCCAGGCCCAGGCCCAGGCCCAGGCCCAGGCCCAGGCCCAGGCCCAGGCCCAGGCCCAGGCCCAGGCCCAGGCCCAGGCCCAGGCCCAGGCCCAGGCCCAGGCCCAGGCCCAGGCCCAGGCCCAGGCCCAGGCCCAGGCCCAGGCCCAGGCCCAGGCCCAGGCCCAGGCCCAGGCCCAGGCCCAGGCCCAGGCCCAGGCCCAGGCCCAGGCCCAGGCCCAGGCCCAGGCCCAGGCCCAGGCCCAGGCCCAGGCCCAGGCCCAGGCCCAGGCCCAGGCCCAGGCCCAGGCCCAGGCCCAGGCCCAGGCCCAGGCCCAGGCCCAGGCCCAGGCCCAGGCCCAGGCCCAGGCCCAGGCCCAGGCCCAGGCCCAGGCCCAGGCCCAGGCCCAGGCCCAGGCCCAGGCCCAGGCCCAGGCCCAGGCCCAGGCCCAGGCCCAGGCCCAGGCCCAGGCCCAGGCCCAGGCCCAGGCCCAGGCCCAGGCCCAGGCCCAGGCCCAGGCCCAGGCCCAGGCCCAGGCCCAGGCCCAGGCCCAGGCCCAGGCCCAGGCCCAGGCCCAGGCCCAGGCCCAGGCCCAGGCCCAGGCCCAGGCCCAGGCCCAGGCCCAGGCCCAGGCCCAGGCCCAGGCCCAGGCCCAGGCCCAGGCCCAGGCCCAGGCCCAGGCCCAGGCCCAGGCCCAGGCCCAGGCCCAGGCCCAGGCCCAGGCCCAGGCCCAGGCCCAGGCCCAGGCCCAGGCCCAGGCCCAGGCCCAGGCCCAGGCCCAGGCCCAGGCCCAGGCCCAGGCCCAGGCCCAGGCCCAGGCCCAGGCCCAGGCCCAGGCCCAGGCCCAGGCCCAGGCCCAGGCCCAGGCCCAGGCCCAGGCCCAGGCCCAGGCCCAGGCCCAGGCCCAGGCCCAGGCCCAGGCCCAGGCCCAGGCCCAGGCCCAGGCCCCAGGCCCAGGCCCAGGCCCAGGCCCAGGCCCAGGCCCAGGCCCAGGCCCAGGCCCAGGCCCAGGCCCAGGCCCAGGCCCAGGCCCAGGCCCAGGCCCAGGCCAGGCAGGCCCAGGCCCAGGCCCAGGCCCAGGCCCAGGCCCAGGCCCAGGCCCAGGCCCAGGCCCAGGCCCAGGCCCAGGCCCAGGCCCAGGCCCAGGCCCAGGCCCAGGCCCAGGCCCAGGCCCAGGCCCAGGCCCAGGCCCAGGCCCAGGCCCAGGCCCAGGCCCAGGCCCAGGCCCAGGCCCAGGCCCAGGCCCAGGCCCAGGCCCAGGCCCAGGCCCAGGCCCAGGCCCAGGCCCAGGCCCAGGCCCAGGCCCAGGCCCAGGCCCAGGCCCAGGCCCAGGCCCAGGCCCAGGCCCAGGCCCAGGCCCAGGCCCAGGCCCAGGCCCAGGCCCAGGCCCAGGCCCAGGCCCAGGCCCAGGCCCAGGCCCAGGCCCAGGCCCAGGCCTAGGCCCAGGCCCAGGCCCAGGCCCAGGCCCAGGCCCAGGCCCAGGCCCAGGCCCAGGCCCAGGCCCAGGCCCAGGCCCAGGCCCAGGCCCAGGCCCAGGCCCAGGCCCAGGCCCAGGCCCAGGCCCAGGCCCAGGCCCAGGCCCAGGCCCAGGCCCAGGCCCAGGCCCAGGCCCAGGCCCAGGCCCAGGCCCAGGCCCAGGCCCAGGCCCAGGCCCAGGCCCAGGCCTAGGCCCAGGCCCAGGCCCAGGCCCAGGCCCAGGCCCAGGCCCAGGCCCAGGCCCAGGCCCAGGCCCAGGCCCAGGCCCAGGCCCAGGCCCAGGCCCAGGCCCAGGCCCAGGCCCAGGCCCAGGCCCAGGCCTAGGCCCAGGCCCAGGCCTAGGCCCAGGCCCAGGCCTAGGCCCAGGCCCAGGGCCCAGGCCCAGGCCCAGGCCTAGGCCCAGGCCTAGGCCCAGGCCTAGGTTAGGTTTAGGTTTAGGTTTAGGTTTAGGTTTAGGTTTAGGTTTAGGTTTAGGTTTAGGTTTAGGTTTAGGTTTAGGTTTAGGTTTAGGTTTAGGTTTAGGTTTAGGTTTAGGTTTAGGTTTAGGTTTAGGTTTAGGTTTAGGTTTTAGGTTTAGGTTTAGGTTTAGGTTTAGGTTTAGGTTTAGGTTTAGGTTTAGGTTTAGGTTTAGGTTTAGGTTTAGGTTTAGGTTTAGGTTTAGGTTTAGGTTTAGGTTTAGGTTTAGGTTTAGGTTTAGGTTTAGGTTTAGGTTTAGGTTTAGGTTTAGGTTTAGGTTTAGGTTTAGGTTTAGGTTTAGGTT
>CP097510.1:60150640-60195640 GCA_023547065.1 Musa troglodytarum | reverse complement strand
ATAAGCATGATTGTACGCAAACCACTACCCTCTCTCTCCAACCACCCTTTTATCTATATTCTCTTGCACACTCCTCTCTCTCTCTAGCAATTGACGTCCTCTTGTCTCTTATCAACGATAAGATGGCTAATAGCAAATATCATAGATCAATACAAAGAACCTGAACATAAAGCATACCATCCACACTTTATCTAAAGCACCATTAATATCATAAGTTTCATTACCCTATTCATCCAATTTAACAACAACAAATTTTAATAACATAAACTCAATCCAAAATGGTTGCCCTGAGTTACTGAAATAATAATTTTAAATAACAAATCAATTAAGAACAAGGCATATAATATTAATGATATCAATGATGACTTCCTATAAACCTCGATGTCCTCATAACGTCAACATTGTTTATAATAACTTTAAGATTGCCAATTATAATTGAAATAAGAGCCATGAGTTCCCTTAAGATTGCCTGCAATGATATCATCAAGCATTTACAAAATAATGACCTAGCTTATTATTTTCCAATGACCTTGCTCACTTAATAACCAGACCAAATGACAGCATGACCTAACTTGGACATTCAAAGACACCCAATCAAGGTTGTTCAAGACCAAAACAAGCGAGGAGCCAGACTGATCTAACCCGATAAGGGGCCAGTCGAGACATTGTTCCTTTGTTTTTTAGTATAGACTAGGCTTTGGTTATGCATTCTTTATTTGTTCACAAGTTTATCCTGATATACTAAGAGATATACTAACCCATGCAATGAATTTGAACTGGATTGCTGCCAGAGGCTAACCAGCATGGAAATTCATTGCCCTAAAGTGGCCTAATCAAGTTGGTTCAATCAGCAAGAGTCAGTGCTCTGCATATCAGAACATACTATTCTATTGTGTATATGGAAGCCAAGGAATTTAATGGATCATCTCCACTATATCTTGATTTAAGCCTAACAAATCTCTTGCTGAATATGCCAGTGGCCCGCACTACACATCAAAGTGCACAATACAAGAAGCAGACTAGTATGCATAATATTTTACTGTGACAACCATAGTTTGTCTTTCCGATTCATACCGATGTACTGACCAACCATCTGTATGATATGTATCAAACTGTATCAATGTATCGACATATGATACGGTGGGATATATTTTTACTGGAACAGACAGATTTCAGTATGGTGAACCTTAGAGACAACTATCTGGATTCAGCTCTAGTAATCAATTTTTCATCAATGACAACATGCTGGACTAAAAATATATATAATAAGGTGTCTGCTAGAGAGGACCTGTCTGTCTGTTCCATCTAACTGCAGCAGCTTTGGCACTGGACATGATAAGAACATTTCTGAGAGGCCTACATACCTGGAATCACACAGCAATAAGATATAACAACAGCAGAAGGTGATATGAATAACTGCAATGCTTCGCCTCCTGATTTTGTGATTCTAAACAATATCTTAAAGTCACTCGATTAACTAAACTTTCTGCATCTTAACCCTTCTAAATAAATTTGTAACATTGCAAGTACAAGATCATACTGAAATAGAAGTCCTAGTATGTCACCCATACTTACAATCATAGTTATTAGAACTAACCAGAATGTCGACTGGACCAAAAGAATAGGAACAAGACCTCTGGCCAGTTTATTAGAGCAATTTGCTTGAAATACATTTTAAACCAATCAACAAAAATGGATTTTTTATTGACCTGCAGGAACTGGCCAAATCGAACAGTACCAACCTTGTTTTCACTTGGCACATAATGTCATTGCTGCCTCTTCTTGTCAATCATCATGTTATCTCTTGCCACAAAATATTGCACCGTTTCCTTACTTCTTAGTACTTTCAGATTTTTAAATATTTTTCATTATGAGATAAACTTATTTTCTTATAAGTTTTTATATTTTCTGATTAAGCATGAAACTAGATTGGCACATAATGTCATTTATATTTTCTTATTGGTCCAACTAGTAATCTGAGGCTTAGTAAAGTCATTGTTCGGTTTGAGCCTGATAATTATATGGTTCAAATGCTTAAAGACTTAGTAAATCTACAGAAGGTTCCAAAACCCCAGAAAATTCTAGCTTATACTGCAATAAAGAAACATCTTCGCCGTACCAGCCTTTCCAGTGTCTCTCAGTTTTTTCAAGAGGAGTACGGCAGGTGTAACTGCAACAAAATTTTCAATTAGAAACATTCTAGGTATATGTCAAACACAGACTGCATGAATTGATGAAATTCCTGTAGAAAACCATTTTATAATATAGCTGCAAGTATACTTACCACTTCTTTGAATCATCATATACTAGTGTTGATGGAACAGATACACGGGCAGATTCAATATTTCTTAATGGGCCTCCTTTAACACTCCACTCAATCTACAAAATTTGGTAATCGATGAATTAAAATGAAGTCAAATGCATCTGAATTGATGGTTAGGCATGCTGAACTTCTAGATAAATCAAATAAGAGTCCATTAATTTAATTATTTTCTAAAAGCATATTTCATACCAAAGAGGGCAAACTAATGGTGGTTGTTACATATGAAATTCTTAGATAAAAGTTTCTACATACCTGTAAAAGTTTCTACATTTCTGGTGTAAGCCTAGCTGAGGTTTGTCTCAAGCACCTCTTTTGCAGGCTGATAACCCCAACTCTTGCCACTCCTACCACACCTTGCATGCTTTTTTGTCCCTTGATAGCTGCTTCAAGAGAAGTTTTCTGCATGCACAAGTACAAGGCAAAGTCATGCTTTATGTGCTGCCCTGTCACTTTGGGCAGACACTGAGTTGAGAAACAAGAAAAAAAAAAGGGAAGTCCATAGCTGTTTGCACAACTTCAGATACGTAACAAGAACATCATTCTCCTTTTGTTTAGGATGAAATGGAACAGCAGTTGTGGACCTTTCTGAAGCATCAAGTTGGCAAGAATCTTACAATTGCAGCTGGACCAGGATTCTTGAGATGACTCAGAGAAGACTTGTATGCTCAAGCATATGAGCTCATAGTTTATCAGTTGGACTGAAGCCCACAGGAATGCCACAACTTTTGCAGTATAGTAGTTCAATCCTTGGTCTGCTTTACAGAATGTGCATTCCCTGTTGCTGCACAAACATTGCATTTTCAATGCTGCAAAAGAATTTGCAGTTCAGTAGCTCAGTGTTTATAGTCAGTGCTGTTGCACTAACGCATTTTCACACATTTAAGATGTTGTGTGTTATCTAAAGTGAGTTACTTTGTTACACATGAAATAGAGAGCAAAGATGATTGCTTAGACACACAAGTTTACATCATTCACTTAGCAAATCTACAAAATTTGGTAATCGATGAATTAAAATGAAGTCAAATGCATCTGAATTGATGGTTAGGCATGCTGAACTTCTAGATAAATCAAATAAGAGTCCATTAATTTAATTAATTTCTAAAAGCATATTTCATACCAAAGAGGGCAAACTAATGGTGATTGTTACATATGAAATTCTTAGATAAAAGTTTCTACATACCTGTAAAATTGACAATTGATGCTAAAAGATAAACTAGAATTGCTCATGTGCAATAATGGGAGAGAATATTAAAAAATTAATAATATATTGGGCACCATCTCACCACCACATCAAGGATAAAATATTTACCGATAAGATTAGACATAATTTGATCTTTCATAACCATCAAATCTTTCGGAAAAGAATTATAAAATGAGAATAGAGTTACTGCCAAAGAAGTAACTATAGTACTCGAAAGCATGATAGATTGACATTTCAATAAAATGAGACACAAGTAGATTAATTTGAAGGAAGTCATGTACAAGCTTAACAATCATAACATTTCTAAATTGATGTATTGATATTATTGAAAGTATTCATCTATATGGGATGAAAAGACGTGGATTAATAAAAAAAATTCCGGATTGAAAAAGTTGAAAGATATAAAATGAGGTTATCAGCCTGCAAAAGAGGTGCTTGAAATACATTTTAAACCAATCAACAAAAATGGATTTTTTATTGACCTGCAGGAACTGGCCAAATCGAACAGTACCAACCTTGTTTTCACTTGGCACATAATGTCGTTGCTGCCTCTTCTTGTCAATCATCACGTTATCTCTTGCCACAAAATATTGCACCATTTCCTTACTTCTTAGTACTTTCAGATTTTTAAATATTTTTCATTATGAGATAAACTTATTTTCTTATAAGTTTTTATATTTTCTGATTAAGCATGAAACTAGATTGGCACATAATGTCATTTATATTTTCTTATTGGTCCAACTAGTAATCTGAGGCTTAGTAAAGTCATTGTTCGGTTTGAGCCTGATAATTATATGGTTCAAATGCTTAAAGACTTAGTAAATCTACAGAAGGTTCCAAAACCCCAGAAAATTCTAGCTTATACTGCAATAAAGAAACATCTTCGACGTACCAGCCTTTCCAGTGTCTCTCAGTTTTTTCAAGAGGAGTACGGCAGGTGTAACTGCAACAAAATTTTCAATTAGAAACATTCTAGGTATATGTCAAACACAGACTGCATGAATTGATGAAATTCCTGTAGAAAACCATTTTATAATATAGCTGCAAGTATACTTACCACTTCTTTGAATCATCATATACTAGTGTTGATGGAACAGATACACGGGCAGATTCAATATTTCTTAATGGGCCTCCTTTAACACTCCACTCAATCTACAAAATTTGGTAATCGATGAATTAAAATGAAGTCAAATGCATCTGAATTGATGGTTAGGCATGCTGAACTTCTAGATAAATCAAATAAGAGTCCATTAATTTAATTATTTTCTAAAAGCATATTTCATACCAAAGAGGGCAAACTAATGGTGGTTGTTACATATGAAATTCTTAGATAAAAGTTTCTACATACCTGTAAAATTGACAATTGATGCTAAATTTGATACAGACAAAACCATTTTGGTAGGTATGAAATACAACTTTGTTTCTGCAACTAGCTAAATAATCTGTTCTTGCCTAATTGAAACCTCAAATTTTAACCTTAAAAAAAACTCTTTAACTTATTTTTAATTGTTATATGCACAATATTAGATCTCCTGTTCAAGACCATGAACTATCTTGGAAACTTATGATTTGATCCATCACCAGTTTGACAGACCTATTTTGAGCCTTAACCCTTAATTCTTCAATGATTAACCAACAATATAGGGTGACATAGAGCTGACTATTTACCACTGAGCTACATCATGTGCCTAAGTACATTGACAGCCAACTAAGATCCTTACAGTATGTCAAAAGATTATTGAAGTTTAAGATCAACCATCTAGATCAATTTTATGCAGTTCCACTGCTTAACCATAATAAGCTTATAAAATTTAATTCAATAACATGTCAATATACAAAATCCATATTTGCATTACTGTACTAAGAAACCCTAAACCCTAACCTTAAACCCTAAACCCTAATCCCTAAAACCCTAAACACCGAACCCCAATCCCCAGACCCCGTAACCCAAAACCCCAAACCCTATCTTGTGCCTAAACCCGAAACCCTATTTTGTGCCTAAAACCTAAACCCTAATCACAACCCCCCTAAACCCTCAAACCTCCAAACATTGAACCCCAAAGCCCTAAATCCCAATTTGAACCCAACCCAATGAATACCTTGAACCCCCAACTCTGAACCTCCAACCTGGAACCCCTTGAACCCCATTGCTGACGGTCACGCAAGGGTACTGCACGACTTAGGCAACACTAGCAAAGTTCGAGCTTAACATGCAAATGTGACAAGCAAACATAGAAACACCTAGCATGCAAACATGGGGAACCTCGAACCTCCAATCTTGAACTCCCAACCCCGAACACTGAAACCCTTGAACCCCCTATGCCAAAACCCCAACCCAGAACCCATCCCCCTGAACCCCCAAACCCCAACACCCTAAACCCCCAACACACAAACCCCAACCCTGAACCCAACCCCCTGAACCTTATGAACCCCAAAGCCCAACCCTAATCACAACCCCCTAAAGCCCCAACCCCCTAAACCCTGAACCCCAACGCCCAAACCCGAATCCTAAGCCCAACCCCCCAAACCTCGTGAACCCCCAACTTCCTGAACCTAGAACCCCAATCCCTTATGCCGAAACCCTAACCTGCAACCCATCCTCAACCCCAAACCCCAACCCCCTAAATCCTGAACCCCCAACACACAAACCCCAACCCTGAACCCAACCTCCTGAACCTTATGAACCCCAAAGCCCAACCCTAATCACAACCCCTTGAAACCCCATCCCTGAACCCCCATCCCTAAAGCCCCAACCCCCTAAACCCTGAACCCCAACACCCAAACCCGAATCCTAAGCCCAACCCCCTAAACCTCGTGAACCCCCAACTTCCTGAACCTAGAACCCCAATCCCTTATGCCGAAACCCTAACCCAGAACCCATCCCCCTGAACCCCCAAACCCCAACCCCCTAAATCCTGAACCCCCAACACACAAACCCCAACCCTGAACCCAACCTCCTGAACCTTATGAACCCCAAAGCCCAACCCTAATCACAACCCCTTGAAACCCCATCCCTGAACCCCCATCCCTAAACCCCCAACCCCCTAAACCCTGAACCCCAACACCAAAACCCGAATCCTAAGCCCAACCCCGTGAATCTCGTGAACCCCCAACCTCCTGAACCTAGAACCCCTAGCCCCCAAACCTGAACCCCAAACCCCCAACCTCCTGAAACCCCAAATCCCAACCCTCGGAACCCCTAGAACCCCCAAGCCCTAAACCCCAACTTTGAACCCAACCCAATGAACACTTTGACCCCCAAACCCTGAACCTCCACCCTTGAACCCCTAACCTCGAACCTCCATCCTCTAACCCCCAACCTCTAACCACCCTAAACCCTGAATCCCCCACCCCCCAACCCAAACCTTGAACCCCCAACTCCTGAATCTTGAACCCAATCCTCAACACCCTGATCCCTCAACCCACAACCCCAATCCGGAACTCAACCTTGAACCTCCAACCACCTTGAGCCCCCACCCCCAACCCACAACCTTGAACCCCTAACCCTGAACCCACAACCTCCAAAACCTTGATCCCAACCATCAGAACCCTGATCCCTCGACCCCTAACCCCCAACAACCACCCCAACCCCAATCTGGAACCCTAACCCTGAACCCCCAGCCCAATCCCCTGAACCATAAACCCCCAACCCCCAAACCCCAACCATGAACCCAACCTAATTCTGAAACCCTAACCCCTAAACCCCAACCCTAAACCCAACCCCCTAAACCCTCAACCCTGAACCGCCAAAACCCAAACCCCAACCCTATGAACCCTAAACCCTGAGAACTAACAACCCTCAAACCCAACCCCCTAAACCTTGAACCACCAACCTTCAAACCCCAACCCTGAACCCAACCCCTTGAACCCCCAAACCCCAACCTTAATCCCCTTAAACTCTAAACTCCCAACCCCCAAATTCCAATCCCTTGAACCCTAAATCCGGAACCACCAGAGCTACATCATGTGCCTAAGTACAGGAATACTGGGACATTTGACTAATATTCTACTATAGTTAGATTCTGCCAGAAGTATAATAGTTAATGGACAACTAATACGTTGCAGATTAAGTAATTTAAGATTGATCATATGTAATAGTAACTATTACTAAAGTATTAAGATTAACTGCACAAAAGTCTGTCATCGATAGCTATGTGAGAACTAACAAGCTGACTTAGAAAGCAAAAAATAAAATAGATAGATGGTACAATGGACCAAAGGATCCACACTTCATAATCAATCAACCTTAATTTGTGGACCATGCAAACAAAATACAACAACCAGTAACTTTAACAGAAAAGTTCCTAGAAACTCCTGTACAAACATAACAGTTGAGATGATATAAGCAGAAAAGTCATTCGAGTTAATACCAAAAGTTGTACCCTCATAATCTTCATTATGCTAGCATGCAATTGAACCAAGACAACATAGAAGAAAGATATCACCTTGCAATCTTTATTACACTAGCTTGCACTTGAACTAAGACAACATAGAAAGCTAGAAGACAACTAAATCTCTAGCTGAATAATATGATAGAATATGACCTGCTGATAATGTTTCACAAGGGCAATTTTCATAGACAACATGAAATCTCTAGCTAAATCCATATTTGCATTACTGTACTAGGAAACTATGGCATGCCACTTACCAAAAAAAAAAACCTGTGGCATGCCAAAATATAGGAAACAGACATATTATCTAAGGTTTGACTAAAATTTTCATTCAAAATGACAACAAACAATCAGAACACAAAAGCTCAATGGCATACTAGATACTGCTTTTTCTATTGTGGGAAAATATTGCATTCAACTCGAGAGGATTTTCTGCATATGGACTAAGGATGCCATGGTTGTTCCTGTTATTCAAGATGAAATTGACTGGATTAGCATTCAACAAAAGATATCAACATTCTTACGAACAGTTTCAAATGTGAAACAGACCTTGAAAAGATCAATGACAACAAGACTAGCTACGGATAACTTTTCTTGCAGCTGCATGCACGCCACTGAACCTCCCATGCTACAGGGACAGAATTAGAAGAGACATGTATTTAAAGATTATTTTAGTCAAATGTAAAACAAATTAGATGTTCAAATCACATGCATGAGAAGTTACATATTTTTAAACAACAACAAAACCATAAACACATATTATTGTGTAAATTTCTCAGTCACTACATAATGAAGGAACAAACAAAATAAATTACTAGTAGTTGTCTAGGCGCACAAGGAGAGCTATAAATTTTTTCTTCTTCATAGCAATTCTGTGATGCAACTTCAGCGTTATTCCCTCAGTTGATTAATTTCTAGTAAAAAGTTAACACAAGAAGAACCTGGATTATTGTCTAATTGCACCTACAGGTGCTTAGAGAGCAAATAAACAATAAAGATTTTTTGACCAAAGGATGCTAAAGTAATAAGATTTACAAGCTTGAGAGCTACTCTTGGTCTTGGGAAACTTGAACATGACCAGTAGAGTAGACTTATGGATGGGATCCATGTCTTCTTTTCTTTTTCACTGTCTCTAGGTTAGGGAAATAAAGTGAGCATTATTTGCACTTTCATAAATCTTTACTACATTATTAAGCATGTCAAAATTAATATCACTGGTTTGCACATGTGCCCGGAGAAACATAATTTTGTTTGTCATTTTCATATTGTACTTGAAATAGTCATTTTCATATTGTACTTCAATGTCAAGGATAATGATGTGCTGATTTTGTATACATTTGGTCAACCATGTTTTGTGGACCAAAAGTTTATTATGTAGTTAAGATGAATATTGAGGTGGATGGAAGGAGCTATTAGGAAAAATAAAGAAATGCAATATATTCACTCGCGATGATTAAGTGCAGCCTCACGAAAAGATATATAAAATGCTGTGGACATATCCGAAAAAGACTATCAATGTTGTAGCTAGATGAGGTCAGCCAATTAGTATATTAGTGATGTGAAAAGAGATGAAGGGCAACCTAAAAAGACTTTACTAGAAAAAAGTAAGAAGATATTTGAGTGTTCTTCAATAGAGACATTGTTTGGTGCAAAACTCAATCACAGAAAAAGATACATATAGTTGACTAAAAGGGATATTATCTCTTGTTGTTGTGCTGTAGGAATTCAATGTAACATATTGTTGTAACATCTAAAGGTGATAGAAAGTAAGAATGACTCAATTTTACATGAGCCTATCAAGGATTGCTTTGTAAAATGTCCTATTCTACCTAAAATGTTTTATTCTGATTTCATATGCATCAAAAAGCAAGATAAAGATTAGATTAAAAAGTTTAATTATACCAAAAATATTTAAAGAATAAAAAAATGCTAATGTTCAATTAATCAAGTAAAGACACAAAAAAAAGAAGTGTATTATATGGTTTCTATGTTCTGTGTTAGTGTACCTTTGTGTCGTGGCCGCTGAGTCAGCACGGCTTGGTTCGGGTCCGGATGCGCTAAGATCACCTCATCAAGTTCTTGGTTAGAAAGCCAACGTCGGGTCAAAAGAAGAGAGTCGTTGGCTTGCTTTGGGGTGAAATCTCCTTCCTGTGCTCTCTCTGCATCACGCCTCTTGGATCCTGCAAACAGATCGGGTCGGGATGATTCGACCCGACCCCTTCGATGGCTAAGTTAGTACTTGGTGGGGAAAAATAGTCCTTCCAAAAGACCCCCAAAACAACATGGTCGAGGGTTTTACATAGTGGCTGGTGCCGATTCCCGACGCGCACGAGATGTCGTTCCGTGCTTTTCGGGGCGGCGCTTGAAGGCGCCGTCATGGGCCTTCGGGACTACGTTGTACCTCAGATGGCGCCCGAGTCCATGTAGGGGTGTGCTCGGTGTGGCCGCTGATGCGCCGTCCCGAGGAATCCGTGGCGGCACTATGAAGGCACCATCCCGGGGATTCCGGGGAGGCGCGATGAAGGTGCCATCAGGGCTTTCTCGAGCGACGCTATGAAGGGGCCTTCTTGGACTTTCCGAGGCGATGCTATAAAGGCACCGCCTCGAGCTTCCGGGAAAGTGCCATACCCCGGTCGACGCCCGTCCTGACACGACCGACGGCTGCCGCACTGTGTTGAGGTGGCCTACCCACTCGGTTTTAGTGCCGATATGGCAATGGGGCTCCACCTGTTAGCAGGAGGTGTTGGTATGTGCCCTATCATTCTCTCCCCCCGGAGAAAGCCATGCATCGACTCCAGTTGGGGGAGGACTTGGAGCATAGCTTTTGTCTCTTGAAGTCATGGTTACTGATTTGCCTTATGGTCGGTGCTGGGAAGGTTTCTCGGACGGTAGCTGGTCGAATGGTTTCGACAGTTCGCTATTGACTCGGCGAATTGGGCGGCTTATGGCCAAGGTATATGACTTGGGCATTCTGCGGCCGAGGTATACGACTCGAGCATTCTACGAATGAGGTATACGACCCGGGCAATTCTACGACCGAGGTATACGATCGGGCAATCTGCGGCCGAGGTATACAACTCGGGCATTCTACGGCCGAGGTATATGACTCGGGCATTCTACGACCGAGAAATATGACTCGGTCAATTCTGCGACCGAAGTATAAGACTTAGGCATTCTACGGCCTAGGTATACGACTCGGGCATCCTGCGACCAAGATATACGACTCATGCTTCTTACAGCTGAGGTATACGACTCGAGCAGTTTACGACCGAGGTATACAACACAAGCATTCTACGACCAAGGTATACGACTCGAGCAATTCTACAGCCGAGGTATATGACTCGGGCATTCTACGACCGAGGTATTCGACTTGTGCACTCTGCGGTTAAGGTATACGACTCAGTCAATTCTGCGACCGAGGTATACAACTCGGGCAATTCTACGACCGAGCTATACAACTCGAGCAGTCTGCAATCGAGGTATACAACTCAGGCAATCTGCAGCCCTTGCTAGCGGTCATATCCGGTTTTCGTCGCTCGCTTGACATGTCGATTGACGCTGACGACCGACTATCAACCGATCTCCGCCTCCGACATTAAAGGACAGACCTGGGGTTACATCCACGCTACTTGATGTGTCAAATTGTCTACCAGTCGACCTCTGCCTCTTACACCGAGGATTGTGAAGGATAGACCTAGGGTTTCATGCCCTACGATTTCGGACGACAAGCCCGAAGCATGGGGTTTGGTGAGAATCTTGTGTGCTGGCGGGTTGTCTAGTCAACGAATATTTTTTTTCCTGGGCGACGCTGAGGTTGCCCTGCATTTCGATCGCATCGATATATATCGACGCAGACGGCCTAGCGTAGTACCATCCGTATACCCTAGTGTACCAACGATACGTACAGTACCGAGGATTGATATTTTGTATCGTACCGAAGTTTCGAGATTTGCTCGGTAAATATCAGGTGACAGAGGATGATTCGACCCAACCCCTCCGATGGCTAAGTTAGTACTTAGTGGAGAAAGATCCCTAGAACAACATTATCTAGGGTTTTATATAGAGGCTGGTGCAAATTCCCGATGCGCCCAAAGACGCTGCTCGTGTTTCGGGCAACGCCAATGTGCCGCCTTGGGCCTTCGAGATCGCACTGCACTCGAACGGCGCCGAGTCCATGCAAGGGTGTGCTCGCAGCCGATGCGTCGTCCCGAGGATTCCGGGCGGGTCTATGGCGCGCCATCCGGGGATTCCGGAGCGCACTATGGCGCCATCCCGAGCTTCCGAGGTGATGCTACGGCGCGCCGCCAAAGCTTCGACAAAGTATCGTGATCACCATGAAGGCACCGACCGAGCATTCTACTACGGCCGAGGTATACAACTCGTAATTACGCGACCGAGGTATACGACTCGCAATTCCGCGACCTAGGTATACGACTCGCACCGCGATCGAGTTATACGACTCGCAATCGACCCTTGCTAGCAATCATCTCCGGGTTTTCATCTGCACCGCTTTACATGCTAATTTGACTACCAGCCGATCTGCGGCCACTGCTAGAGATCCGGGATTACCGGTTTGCCTTCTGGTCGATGCTGTGAAGGTTTCTCGGATGGTAGCTAGTCGAATGGTTTCGGCGATTAGCTATTTGACCCGACGACCTGGGCGGCTTGCGGCCGAGGTATATGACTTGGGCTTTCTGCGACCGAGGTATACGACTCAATAATTCTGCGATCGAGGTATACCACTCGTGCAATTCTGCGATCGAGGTATACGATCGAGCAATCTGCGACCGAGGTATATGACTCGAGCATTTTTTTCGGCCAAGGTATACGACTCGGGCAATTATGCATCCGAGGTACAGGACATGGGCATTTTACAACCTAGGAATACAACTCAAACATCCTACGACCGAGGTATACGACTCGAGCAATCTGCAACCGAGGTATACGACTCGGGCATTCTACAGTCGAGGTATACAACTCGAGCATTCTATGGCCGAGGTATACAACTCGAGCATTCTACGACCGAGGTATACAACTCAGGCAATTCTGCGATCGAGGTATACGACTCGAGATTTCTACTGTCGAGTTATACGACTCAAGCATTCTGCGACCGATGTATACGACTCGAGCAATTCTGCGGCCGAGGTATACGACTCGAGCAATTCTACGACCGAGGTATACGACTCAGGCAATTCTGCGACCGAAGTAAATGACAATACTAATATAATGCAGGAGTAACATAACAAAGTTAACAAGAGATAAACCTGCACATACTATCAACTAAACTATCATTTAAACGAAATTATGAACAACGAAACCTCCAAGAAAATAATAAAATAAATAAATAATAGGGAGGATGATAATACATACGTGTGGAAATGCAGCAGACATTAATTTATCAACATTAAAAGAAGTTTCATCAATCCACTCCTTGGAACGATGTACGAATAAAGTACTTTTGCCATTGCCATGATCAACTATCTTTTGCTTATGATCATCGTTGATAGCTTAATTAAACAAATCTCCAATCATATTTGCTGATTGAACATGACAATTTAAAGGTAAACTACGAAGAGCCTCTAGGACAGATTGGGTAGATTTATTTTCCATGGGGGAAAGTGATCCAATATCATTTTCAAGCATCTCATGGGAGTAAAGATTTGCCTTATCATGTAAAAAGAATAATCAAGAACTCAATCAAACCCCAGATAGCATGCTCGAAGGCTACAGAGCTCCCAGCAGCACCACTAAACATATTTTTTGATACATATAAGGGCTTTAGAAATGGCTTACAACGCCTATTGTAAAGAAGGCAAGTGCATCAACAGCACTCAATCTAAGATATAAATCAACATAAACAACACAAACAACATCAAGGATTATAGTTCCACAACAAGAATATGTACAACAGTTATGATGTTGGAGACAATTACTTACAGGTTTACCAAAAAGAGCAAGGCCAGATCAATCATGAACCTAACTTTTTTTCAACATATTAAAATAACATCATAGACGAGAAACATAAACATATGAAATAAAGAAAAGTGAACTAGTGCACATAGCTCACACCAATGTTAAGTCTAGAGAGTACCAATGTATAACTCAAAAATTCAACATAACAATAAACAATATCATGCTTAAAAATTTTAAGAATGACCACAGAGAGCAAAATACGATCAGATACAATATATTTAATATATTTAACTAATACTAACAGATTATTTGAATATATCTAGATACAAGTCAATTCAAACACCAACAGAAATGGCATATCAATTTCAAGTTCTCAGAATCAAAAATGATCACCAATAGCTTTTTAACTTTTGCCCCAATGAAAAGAACTAACTACTTTTGTGCAATACACAAGATTTATAGACGGGTAAACCCCAAAGATGCAATAAATAAGAGATTTAGTCACAATTAGGTAATTGGTTCCAAAACAACTACTATTGCTCAAAATACGATTAAAAAGATACAACTTACGCTAGAAAAAATGGTATTCCAACAAGAATACATAAATTCAACTAGTACAATTATTACCACAAATTAAAAAAGGTGTAGATAAAAAGAATAAACTACTGACAAAGACTCGCTAAGTAAAATCTTTCAAATTCTCGACTTAAGTGGCCAAGACTCAAAATCCCCAAATGAAGAATCACATGATTCCAATAACACTAACCAACGGAATAACTACGCTTATCGAAGAGATGTACGATCAATTAAGTCACATCCCTTTTTGTTTATGAGTATCAGGAATATCCTCATTCACATTCAAAGAGGCAGTGGGGATTCGACTTCCCCTATGGGTTCTACAAAAGGAAGATGATCATGGATTATCAAAAAGCCTACAAGGAATTCTTCCTAGATGCCCAAGCGGTTAATGGGGACGAACTATAAATTCATTGGCGATATGTCTACGCTGGTTCAAATCCAACTCGATCCAAGTCCGAGATCCACATCCACAAATTTAATAGTCCGAATGATCGACAACACAATCGCTTATTAGAATCAATAGGTGTTCAAATCGCTCATCTAAATAAATTAAAACCCTTCTTATCGATGATCACGATACTTCATAAAAACATAATTCTATTTATCAAGTCAAAGGAATCAAATAGAAAAGATACTTCAATCAAATAAAAGTAAGAAGAAATGGTTCGATCCTCTTTTTCTGATCAAAATATTCGTGAATCGAGATCCCGATGTACATAGATACAAACGACCCAACGAGAACAAAATTTTCAAGAACATTCGAACATTTCGCTTTCTAAATGTAAGAACGCTTTTCAAGCAAAGGTTCGATGGATTACATATAAATCAATATTCATCGATTGTTCGAGGTTATCGATAAACAAGATTTGTCTAAATCACTTCGCTTTTTTATACAAGTCACTTCCCTTTTCTTTACGAGTATCGTGAATATCTCCATTCATAAGTCCGAGATCTACATTCAATTTAATGATTCAAATGATCAACAATGCAATTAGTAGTTAGAATCAATCGTGTTCAAATCGCTCATATAAATAAATCAAACCCTTCTTATCGATAATCATGATACTTTCCAAAAACAAAATTCTTCATCATAGAGGAACAACATTACCGCTTTTTGTTAAAAACACCAAAATAGATGATCGACCCAATCTATACTAGAAATAATACTGATATCCTTCGTAACATCGATTCCTATTTCTTAATGATATTCCAGATCAAACAATCGTCAATCCCAAAAACGATTTCATAGAAGTTTCTCGATATCTTCTATTTTATAAAGCAAATTGTCATTTAATCAATAACCAAAATCACTTTCGGTTCTATTATAACAAAAGATTAATTAAAAATGGAGACGGTCAATCAATATAGATTGATCCGAAATCTGATTCAAATTCAATATATCACCAAAGGGTACATAAGAAATGTATCCAATCGATTCTTTTTAATAAATAGATCAGATCACAACTTCGAATATGGAATTCAAATGGATCAAATAGGAAATCATACTATGAATCAAAAAGAGTAAGAAGAAATGGTTTCATCCTCTTGTTTCGAATCGAATGATCCATGAATCGATCCGATGTATATAGATAAAAATAGTCAAACGAGAGCAAAATTTTCGTGAACAATCGAACAATTCGCTCATAAAACAGAGGAACCGTTTTAAAGTAGTATTCGATCAATTACGTATTAATCAGTATTCGATTAATTGGTCCGAGGTTATCGAAACAAGATTTGTCAAAGTCACTTGTTTCTTTTTGTCCACGCCACATACCCTTTTTCTTTACGAGTATAAGTGAATATCCCCATTCATAAGTCCGAGATCCACATTAATGAATTTAACGGTCCAAGGATCAACAATGCAATCATTGTTAGAATCAATCGTTGTTCAAATCGCTCATCTAAATAAATTTAAACCCTTTTATCGATTTAATACATGATACTTCTAAAATACAAAATTTTTCATTATTAGAGGAACAACATTACCATTTTTGTTCAAAAGGATACTAAAGTGGATGATTCGACCCATTCTATATAAGAAATTATAATAAGAAATCCTTCGATAATATCGATTCCTATTTTAATTATATTATACGATCGAGATAATTGGTTGAATTCGTGAAACCATTTCATAAAAGTTCATTGATATTTCTTTTATAAAGCAAATCGACTTCGATTCTTAAAATGTTCGATCACTTCTATTAATCAATATTCGATCGATTGGTCCAAGGTTATCGATAAAACAAGATTGATCCAAGTCATTCTTTTCTTTATATAAGAAATATCTCCATTCATAATGAGATCTACATTCACAATTTCAATGATTCAATGATCAACAATGCAATTAGTAGTTAGATTCAATCAAATCGCTCATATAAATAAATTGAAACCCTTCTTATCGATAATCATGATATCAAAAACAAAATTCTTCATATATAGATACAACATTACCATTTTTGTTAAAAAGATTTTCAAAGTAGATGATTGACCAATCTATACTAGAAATAATACTAGATATCCTTTCGATAACATTGATTCCTATATTAATCAATATTCGATCGAGACAATTAGTCAATCCCAAAACGATTTCAAAAGTTTCTTGATATCTTCTATTTTATAAAGTCAAATTTTTCTTTACGAGCATAAGGAATATCACTTTACATTATTATAACAAAAGATTGATTAATGGAGACGATCAATCAATATAGATTTATCAAAATCTGTTCAAATCGCTCATCTAAATAAATTAAAACCCTACATAAGAAATGTATCCAATCGATTCTTTTTAAAAATAGATCGATCACAACTTCGAATTGGAAGTCAAATGGATCAAATAGGAAATGATACTAATCAAAATAAGAGTAAGAAGAAATGGTTTCGATCCTCTTTTTCTCGAATCCAAGAGATCCATGAATCGATCCGATGATATATAGATAAAATGGTCCAAAGAGAGCAAAAATTTTCAAGAACATTGGAACATTTCGCTTATAAATAAGAAACATTTCAAGTAGTGTTCTATCGACATATTAATCAATATTCGATTGATTGGTCCAAGGTTATCGAGAAACAAGATTTATCTACTTTATTTCTTTTGTCCACTTCCCTTTTCTTTATGGGTATCGTGAATATCCCCTTCCATAAGTCCGAGATCCACATTATCCATAATTTAACGGTCCAAGGATCAACAATGCAATTAGTTGTCGAATCAATAAATGTTCAAATCGCTCATGTAAATAAACTGAAACCCTTCTTATTTGATGATCATGATACTTCCCAAAAATAAAATTCTTCATTATTGGAGGAACAACATTACCATTTTTGTTTAAAAGGATACCAAAGTAGATGATTGACTCATTCTATGTGAAAAATTATAACAGGAAATCCTTTGATAACACTGATTCCTATTTCTCAATTATATTACATGATCAAGACAATTGGTAATTGAAACATTTTCATAAAAGTTCATCGATATCTTTTTATAAAACAAATCGACTTCGATTCTTAAATGACCAAAATCACTTCCGATTCTATTGAAACAAAAGATTGATACAAAATGGAGGCAGTCAATCAATATAGATTGATCCAAAATCAGATTCAAATCCAATATAGCACCATTGGGTACATAAGAAATGTATCCAATCGATTCTTTTTAATGAATAGATCTGATCACAACTTCGAATATCGAATTCAAAGGGATCAAATAGAAAATGATACATTGAATCAAATAAGAGAAAAGAAATGGTTGATCATGTTTTTCTCGAACCTAGAGATCAATAAATCGATCCTGATATACATAGATACAAATGGTCTAACGAGAGCAAAAATTTTCAAGAACATTTCGAACATTTCATTTCTAAACAAAGGAACCGTTTTCAAGCAAAGAAGATCGACATATTAATCAATATTCGATTGATTAGTCCGAGGTTATCGAGAAACAAGATTTGTCAAAGTCACTTCGTTTCTTTTAATCCAAGTCACGTCCCTTTTTCTTTATGAGCATAAGGAATATCCCCATTCACAAGTCCTAGATCCACATCCACGAATTTAATGACTCGAATGATAAACAACGCAATCAATTGTTAGAATCAATAGGTGTTCAAATCGTTCATCTAAATAAATTAAAACCCTTCTTATTGGATGATCATGATACTTCCTAAAAACAGAATTCTGTTTGTCTAAGTCAAAAGAATCAGATAGGAAATGATACTTTGAATCGAATAACAGTAAGAAGAAATTGTTTGATCATTTTTTTTCTCGATCCGAGAGAGCCATGAATCGGGATCATGATATATATAGATACAAATGGTCCAAAGAGAGCAAAAATTTTCAAGAACATTTGGAACATTTCGCTTCTAAAATGTAAGAACCGCTAAGCAATGTTCGATCGACACGTGATTAATCAATATTCGATTGATTGTCGAAGGTTATCGACAAACAAGATTTGTCTAACTCACTTCTTTTCTTTACGAGCATCGTGAATATCTCCATTCATAAGTCCGATATCCACATCCATGAATTTAACGGTTCAATGATCAACAATGCAATTAGTTGTCGTAATCAATAAATGTTCAAATCGCTCATATAAATAAATCAAACCCTTTTATCGGATGATCATGATACTTATAAAAACAAAATTCTTCATTATCGAGGAACAACATTACCATTTTTGTTTAAAAGGATACCAAAGTGGATGATTGACCAATTCTATATGAGAAATAATAACAGGAAATCATTTGATAACACTGATACCTATTTCTCAATTATATATCATGATCGAGACAATTGGCAAAATTACGTAAAACATTTTCATAGAAATTCATTGATATCTTATGTTTATAAAACAAATCGACTTCGATTCTTAAATGACTAAAATCACTTCCGGTTCTATTGAAACAAAAGATTGATCCAAAATGGAGGCAGTCTTTCAATATAGACTGATCCGAAATCTGATTCAAATCCAATATAGCACCATTGGGTACATAAGAAATGTATCCAATCGATTCTTTTTAATGAATAGATCTGATCACAACTTCGAATATCGAATTCAAAGGGATCAAATAGGAAATGATACTTTGAATCAAATAAGAGTAAAAGGAAATGGTTAATCATGTTTTTTCTCGAACCGAGAGATCAATAAATCGGGATCCTAATATATATAGTTACAAATGGTCCAATGAGAGCAAAAATTTTCATGGACATTTACAACATTTCGTTTCTAAACAAAAAAACCGTTTTCAAGCAGTGTAAGATCGATTACGTATTAAACAATATTTGATTGATTAGTCCGAGGTTATCGAGAAACAAGATTTGTCAAAGTCACTTCGTTTCTTTAAATCCAAGTCACATCCCTTTTTTCTCGATCCGAGAGATCCATGAATCGCGATCCTGATATATATAAATACAAATGGTCCAAAGAGAGCAAAAATTTTCAAGAACATTTGGAACATTTCGCTTCTAAACAGAAGAACCGTTTTGAAGCAGTGTTCGATCGATTACGTATTAATCAATATTCGATTGATTGGTCCACGGTTATCGACAAACAAGATTTGTCGATTATATAACATGATCGAGACAATTGGCAGAATTACGTAAAACATTTTCATAGAAATTCATTGATATCTTATGTTTATAAAACAAATCGACTTCGATTCTTAAATGACCAAAATCACTTCCGGTTCTATTGAAACAAAAGATTGATTCAAAATGGAGGCAGTCTTTCAATATAGACTTATCCGAAATCTGATTCAAATCCAATAAAGCACCATTGGGCACATAAGAAATGTATCCAATCGATTCTTTTTAATGAATAGATCTGATCACAACTTCGAATATCGAATTCAAAGGGATCAAATAGGAAATGATACTTTGAATCAAATACGAGTAAAAAGAAATGGTTGATCATGTTTTTTCTCGAACCTAGAGATCAATAAATCGGGATCCTGATATATATAGATACAAATGGTCCATTGAGAGCAAAAATTTTCAAAAACATTTGCCACATTTTGTTTCTAAACAGAAGAACCGTTTTCAAGCAAAGGTAAGATCTTACATATTATTCAATATTCGATTGATTAGTCCGAGGTTATCGAGAAACAAGATTTGTCAAAGTCACTTCGTTTCTTTTAATCCAAGTCACGTCCCTTTTTCTTTATGAGCATAAGGAATATCCCCATTCACAAGTCCTAGATCCACATCCACAAAATTAATGGTTCGAATGATCATCAACGCAATCAATTGTTAGAATCAATAGGTGTTCAAATCGTTCATCTAAATAAATTAAAACCCTTCTTATTGGATGATCATGATACTTCCTAAAAACAGAATTCTGTTTGTCTAAGTCAAAAGAATCAGATAGGAAATGATACTTTGAATCGAATAAGAGTAAGAAGAAATTGTTTGATCATCTTTTTTCTCGATCCGAGAGAGCCATGAATCGGGATCATGATATGTATAGATACAAATGGTCCAAAGAGAACAAAAATTTTAAAAAACATTTGGAACATTTCGCTTATAAACAGAAGAACCGTTTTGAAGCAGTGTTCGATCGATTACGTATTAATCAATATTCGATTGATTGGTCCAAGGTTATCGAAGAACAAGATTTGTCTAACTCACTTCCCCTTTTCTTTATGAGTATCAGGAATATCCCCATTCATAAGTCCGATATCCACATCCATGAATTTAACGGTCCGAAGGATCGACAATGCAATTAGTCGTCAGAATCAATAAATGTTCAAATCGTTCATATAAATAAATTAAAACCCTTTTTATTGGATGATCATGATACTTATAAAAACAAAATTCTTCATTATTGGAGGAACAACAATACCATTTTTGTCTAAAAGGATACCAAAGTGGATGATTGACCAATTCTATATGAGAAATTATAACAGGAAATCATTTGATAACACTGATACCTATTTCTCAATTATATAACATGATCGAGACAATCGCGTAATTACGTGAAATCATTTTCATAGAAATTCATTGATATCTTATGTTTATAAAACAAATCGACTTCGATTCTTAAATGACCAAAATCACTTCCGGTTCTATTGAAACAAAAGATTGATTCAAAATGGAGGCAGTCTTTCAATATAGACTTATCCGAAATCTGATTCAAATCCAATAAAGCACCATTGGGTACATAAGAAATGTATCCAATCGATTCTTTTTAATGAATAGATCTAATCACAACTTCGAATATCGAATTCAAAGGGATCAAATAGGAAATGATACTTCGAATCAAATAAGAGTAAAAAGAAATGGTTAATCCTGTTTTTTCTCGAACCTAGAGATCAATAAATCGGGATCCTGATATATATAGATACAAATGGTCCATTGAGAGCAAAAATTTTCAAAAACATTTGCCACATTTTGTTTCTAAACAGAAGAACCGTTTTCAAGCAGTGTAAGATCGGTTAAATATTATTCAATATTCGATTGATTAGTCCGAGGTTATCGAGAAACAAGATTTGTCAAAGTCACTTCGTTTCTTTTAATCCAAGTCACGTCCCTGTTTTCTCGATCCGAGAGATCCATGAATCGCGATCCTGATATATATAGATACAAATGGTCCAAAGAGAGCAAAAATTTTCAAGAACATTTGGAACATTTCGCTTCTAAATAGAAGAACCGCTTAAGCAGATTCGATCGACACGTATTAATCAATATTCGATCGATCGTCCAAGGTTATCGATAAAACAAGATTTGTCAAAGTCACTTCTTTTCTTTACGAGTATCGTGAATATCTCCATTCATAAGTCCGAGATCTACATTCACGAATTTAATGATTCGAATGATCAACAATGCAATTAGTAGTTAGAATCAATCGTGTTCAAATCGCTCATATAAATAAATCAAACCCTTCTTATTGGATAATCATGATACTTCCCAAAAACAAAATTCTTCATCATAGGAGGAACAACATTATCATTTTTGTTAAAAAAGACACCAAAGTAAATGATTGACCCAATCTATACTAGAAATAATACTTGGATATCTTTTGATAACACTGATTCCTATTTCTCAATGATATTCCAAATCGAGACAATTGGCTGAATCCCAAAAAACATTTTCATAGAAGTTTCTTGATATCTTCTTTTTTATAAAGCAAATTGTCTACGAATCTCGAATAACCAAAATCACTTTCGGTTCTATTATAACAAAAGATTGATTAGAAATGGAGACGGTCAATCAATATAGATTGATCCAACCGATTCAAATCCAATATAGCACCAATGGTACATAAGAAATGTATCCAATCGATTCTTTTTATAAATAGATCGATCACAACTTCGAATACGGAATTCAAATGGATCAAATAGGAAATCATACTACGAATCAAAAAGAGTAAGAAGAAATGGTTTCATCCTCTTTTTCTCGAATCGAATAATCCATGAATCGATCCGATGTATATAGATAAAAATGGTCAAACGAGAGCAAAATTTTCGTGAACAATCGAACAATTCGCTTATAAATAGAGAACCATTTTCAAGTAGTGTTCGATCGCTTACGTATTAATCAATATTCGATTGATTGGTCCGAGGTTATCGAGAAACAAGATTTATCAAAGTCACTTGCTTTCTTTTTGTCCACGTGACTTACCCTTTTCTTTTACGAGTATCGTGAATATCTCCATTCATAAGTCCGAGATCCACATTAATGAATTTAACGGTCCAAGGATCAACAATGCACCGCTTGTTAGAATCAATCGTTGTTCAAATCGATCATCTAAATAAATTTAAACCCTTCTTATTAGATTTAATACGATACTTCCAAAAAATAAAATTCTTCATTATTAGAGGAACAACATTACCATTTTTGTTCAAAAGGATACTAAAGTGGATGATTGACCCATTCTATATAAGAAATTACAACAAGAAATCCTTTGATAACACTGATTCCTATTTCTCAATTATATTACATGATCGAGACAATTGTTGAATTCCGTAAAACCATTTCATAAAAGTTCATTGATATGTTCTTTTTATAAAGCAAATCGACTTCGATTCTTAAATGACCAAAATCACTTCTGCTTCTATTGTAACAAAAGATTGATCCGAATGGAGGCAGTCAATCAATATAGATTGATCCAAAATCAGATTCAAATCCAATATAGCACCATTGGGTATATAAGAAATGCATCCAATCGATTCTTTTTAATGAATAGATCTGATCGCAACTTCGAATATCAAATTCAAAGGGATCAAATAGGAAATGATACTTTGAATCAAATACGAGTAAAAAGAAATGGTTGATCATGTTTTTTCTCGAACCTAGAGATCAATAAATCGGGATCCTGATATATATAGATACAAATGGTCCATCGAGAGCAAAAATTTTCAAAACATTTGCCACATTTTGTTTCTAAACGTAAGAACCGCTTTCAAGCAAAGGTAAGATCGTTACATATTATTCAATATTCGATTGATTAGTCCGAGGTTATCGAAACAAGATTTGTCAAAGTCACTTCGCTTCTTTTAATCCAAGTCACGCCCCTTTTTCTTTACGAGCATAAGGAATATCCCCATTCACAAGTCCTGCATCCACATCCACAAAATTAATGGTTCGAATGATCAACAACGCAATCAATTGTTAGAATCAATAGGTGTTCAAATCGCTCATCTAAATAAATTAAAACCCTTCTTATCGACGATCACGATACTTCCTAAAAACATAATTCTATTTGTCCAAGTCAAAAGAATCGATAGAAATGATACTAATCGAATAAGAGTAAGAAGAAATTGTTTCGATCATCTTTTTCTCGATCCGAGAGATCCATGAATCGATCATGATATATATAGATACAAATGGTCCAAAGAGAGCAAAAATTTTCAAGAACATTTGGAACATTTCGCTTCTAAATAGAAGAACCGTTTTGAAGCAGTGTTCGATCGATTACGTATTAATCAATATTCGATTGATTGGTCCAAGGTTATCGACAAACAAGATTTGTCCAAGTCACTTCCCCTTTTCTTTACGAGTATCAGGAATATGTCCATTCAAAAGTCCGAGATCTACATTCACGAATTTAATGATTCGAATGATCAACAATGCAATTAGTAGTAAGAATCAATCGTGTTCAAATCGCTCATATAAATAAATCAAACCCTTCTTATCGATAATCATGATACTTCCCAAAAACAAAATTCTTCATCATAGGAGGAACAACATTACCATTTTTGTTAAAAAAGACACCAAAGTAGACGATTGACCCAATCTATACTAGAAATAATACTTGGATATCCTTTGGTAACACTGATTCCTATTTCTCAATGATATTCCAGATCGAAACAATTGGCTGAATCCCAAAAAACGATTTCATAGAAGTTTCTTGATATCTTTATTTTATAAAGCAAATTGTCTACTTAATCGAATAACCAAAATCACTTTCGGTTCTATTATAACAAAAGATTGACTAGAAATGAAAACGGTCAATCAATATAGATTTATCCAAAATCTGATTCAAATCCAATATAGCAACAATGGGTACATAAGAAATGTATCCAATCGATTCTTTTTAATAAATAGATCAGATCACAACTTCGAATTTAGAATTCAAATGGATCAAATAGAAATCATACTGAATCAAAAAAGTGTAAGAAGAAATGGTTTCATCCTCTTTTTCTCGAATCGAATAATCCATGAATCGATCCGTATGTATATAGATAAAAATGGTCAAACGAGCAAAAATTTTCGTGAAACAATTGGAACAATTCGCTTATAAACAGAGGAACCATTTTCAAGTAGTGTTCGATCGCTTACGTATTAATCAATATTCAATTGATTGGTCCGAGGTTATCGAGAAACAAGATTTATCAAAGAATCATATAATAAAATATAAATAAAATCCCTAATTTAACACTAACTATATTTCTCAATTCACAATTAAGATCGTGAATTCAGAAACCATTTCATAAAACCTAAAAATAAAAAAACCTAACAAACTGCTCATTTTACAAATTTATAGCCCTTTCATCTAATATTTATATGATGATAGTTTATAAGTTTATAATGCCCTCTGTGATTAGATTTATAGAAGCTATCCGATTTCAATTTCGATTTCAAATAGTCGATTTTCGATAGAGTCATATCCGATTTCGTTCCTATCTGGTTTCAATTATAACCGATTTTGTGTATAACCGATCGATTTCCGATTGCAGTCGCTTTTCGATTTTCATTTCTATATCGTAATAAGCTTTATAAGTTTGATATAAAGCTTATAAAGCTTTATAAATCCCAATCTTATGTATTAAATCTTATAAAGCCCTATAACTTTATAAGTTTATAGCCCTTTGTCATCTAATATTTATAAGCGATGATAATAGATTATAAGTTTATAATGTCCTCTGACATTAGAAGCTTATAAAGCTTCTATAGAAGCATTCCGATTTCCGATTTTCGAGTGAGTCGATAGTCGATTTCGATAATCGATATTTGGTTTCATGTTTCCGATAGCCGATTTTTTCGATAACTGATGCTTTCATAGCTGCAATCGTTTCGATTTCTATATCGATAATAGAAGCTTTATAAGTTTGATATAAAGCTTATAAAGCTTTATAAATGTCATATGACGCTTATGTATTAAATCTTATAAAGCTTTATAAACTTTATAAGTTTATAGCCCTCATCTATCATATGATATTTATAATGTCCTCGATTTGGTTTAATTCTGGCTTCCGATTTCCGATAGCCGATAGCCGATAGTCGATTTCCGATTTCCGATAATCGATATTTGGTTTCCTGTTTCCGATAGCTGATTTCCGGTTTTCGATAATCTGTAGTCGGTTTCCATAGCTGGTAATCAGTTTCTGATTTCTATATCGATAATAGAAGCTTTATAAGTTTGATATAAAGCTTATAAAGCTTTATAAATGTCATATGACAGTTATGTATTAAATCTTATAAAGCTTTATAAACTTTATAAGTTTCTAGCTCATTCATATGATATTTATAAACTCAGTTACTATCTTAATTTTTTTATTCTATTTTCTCAAGTTCCTTCTCCGATGAATTCTGTTTCAATCATTGCTGTATTGTATATTACTTTAGAATCTACTTTATTTGATGATCTTGTTGGAAATCATGTAAAGACAATTCTTATTTAATATAGCTATTTGTGCAGGTATTTTACGATTAAGAAGCAATTGCTTGTACAGATCGATTAATCTACTATAACGATAATAGATTTCGTTTTCGATTTCCAGCTTATAAAGCTGATATTATAAACTTATAAAGCTTATAGCTTTATAACTTAATGCATATCTGTCATCTGATATTTATAAAGCTTTATGTATATCAATCTTATAAAGCTTTATAAACTTTATAAACTTTATAAAGCTAATAAAGCTTATAATTGATATGCATTAATAATGCTTCTATAAAGCTTTATAAGCTCTAGAGAAGCTTATAAAGTTTCTATTACACATAAAAGCTATATAAGTTGACGTATTAACATGTATAACATATCAGATGACAAATGTAACAAAATCAGTAATGAAAATGCATATCAATTATATAGCTTCTATTACTTAAAAAGAGATTACTAAAATAATATCACGTGATACAAACCTAAGTATAACATGCCATAAAAAAAGAAGAAGAAAAGAGACTAAACTAAATTGGACAAGAATATTCACTCAAGCATTAGAACTATGAAGTACAATAAGCATTAATCAAAACAATGCTTACCTTAATAAATATCACATTCATTTACTGGCTGTGATTGATACCCTCCTTGGCTTACCAAAAAGTACTTCCCACACTCAGTAAGCTGATCATAATATTACAAACAGATTAACTGGATTTATCAAACACTAATGGATAAACATTAAAAAAAGAATAGAGACTAAACTAAATTGAACAAGAATATTCACTCAAGCATTAGAACTATGAAAGCACAATAAGCATCAATCAAAACAATGCTTACCTGAATAAAAATCACATTCACTTATTGGCTGTGGTTGGTGCCCTCCTTGGCTTGCCAAAAAGAACTTCCCATGCTCACTAAGAAAATGTGAGAAGTACCACTTGAAATTGAGAAATCAAATCTGAGCAAATAATGCTATAGTCTTACCGTGTAAGATTATCTAACATACCTAATCCATATATCTTCAAATTAATTCGTTTAAATATAACTTATTGGATTAAGAATTGAACAGTCAAAAACAACCAGTAGCAAATTAGAAAGGTCAATTTTATGATGAATTAAAAAGTCAAATAAATAAAAGGTTCAATGACTTACTTTGGAGGCCTAGTAAAGAGAAGATTGCTCAAAACATCTAGCATGACCTGAAAGTGGCGCAAAGTCATTGTCACAGTAATAAAGGAGACATGAAGGAGAGTTCTTAAATCCGCTTCACCTGGATTCCGATGTCAAGAAGTTTAGCACATGTTTTACAAAGTGCAAGCAATTGTTCTCAAAAATTAGTCGCAAGAAAATTTTCGAATGACACATAATAAGGATAATCAATATTCTTATGTACAATTATTTTGGATAACGCTTGCAACCTGAAAAAGAATAAAAGAAACTGCTTGCCAGATTGCTGCTTTGGTTTGTTTCTCAGGCTTATAAGCTTCCTCCAATTTTGCAAGAGATACAGAAACATCCTACAAAAAAAATGCCTTACTCTAAAGTACAAACAACTGAAATCTAAGGAGAATAACAAAGATCTTGTTTTACTATTTTCTGATAAGATGTTTACCTCTCAAGCCCCTAACAAAAGTGCACATCTAATTATTTTATTTAGTTGAACAAAGAAAACATTAGCAATATTAAGAAGAGGATCCACGCTTTCCTACCATATCAACTGATTTTGGCCCAGAAACCAAGACTTCCACTAACATTTGCTTTGTTGCAACAGTCTAACCAGTAACACTTTTAGGGCAGCAATTTACAAGCAGAATCTGCTAAACTGATAGTCCTAAATGACTTGCTTAAAGTAATGAGACAACGGACTGAGACCTTGGGAATAAATGTGAAATTTTGTTCTCCATAACATCAATCCAGCTACAAGTGCATTTGTACTGATAAAAATACTTTTATGATCTTTCTTCAAATTTAAGAAGAAACTTCAGTTACCTCTGATCATGATTTCATAGCAATCTTCCCATCATCATCAGAATCCAAGTCACTGGCATTGTAACCTAACAAATATGACCATGACATTAGCAACAAAACTCATCCAAATAAAGAAGATTACAAATTTATCAAAGAAAGCTATGACAGCAAAAGAATGTACAGAGAAAAACATAAAGCATGGCTGCATTTCATTTCCCCCATTCCTCAAAACAAAGAAACAAAAAAGAGCAACCCAAAATTTGAAACACACACATGCATATAAAAAGTAAAATAGAAGAAAAACAAGGAAGAAGACAAACCTGGACGCTTGTCGCTAACCTTCTAAACTGATGAACGGTACTTTGACGCTTTGGCAATCCAAGCATTAGCCTGAAGAATCAAATTCACATTAGGGACTTTGTAAAGGAAAACACTTAATTATCCATGTTAACAAAAACTAAACCCTACATAATATATGGTCCTAAACTAGTAGAATCCAATGGAACATTGCAAGAAATGTACAGTTGTATGCCATTAGATCAGTATCATACTATCTTCAGACTAATTATTTCCCAAACTGCATGTGCAGACTTCTACATGCATGTAGTGGATAAGTTCGATGATTGCTTCATGGTTCAACATAATTGGTGAGATTAGAGAACATTCCATGCTGACTCAACCTCCAGAAAGTTCTTTTTTTTCCTTAAGGACCGAGTCAACCCAAAAATTTTCAGCAGGCCAATTATTCTCTCACAAACCTGACGTGTGGGATCTATGTGAGGAACACACACACGTGCCCTAGATAGCATAACCCTAGAATCCGCCAAGTCATTACCATCACTATGTCATAGCGCCAAAATACATTGATGTCACAGCATAAAAGATATATTTGTAGTTATGCTGAATGGTCTAAAGGACAAAGGCAGTATAGGAATTGCTATGACTGGACATGTTTAGGGCAGGCTGCTAAAACGGCTCGTTTAAATGAATTTTCTTCGAGGGAACTGAGAAGCAATTATGTCAACATTCTACAACAATTATATTGACAGATAGCAAAGGCAGCATTTGTTTTAGACATCCAATAGCTCCAAACAAAACTGGAATTTCTAGTAATTAAAATAGCTTTCCAAAGAGACAAACTTGTCTATCAGGGGATCCGCAGTAAGTAAATTCTGAATGGTTGATTCAGAAAGACAAGCAGAAATCTATCAGCCGACTGATTTTTTTTCTCTTCCTATTTCAAAGTCGCCTGATACAATGAACAAAGTTGCCTTCTGCGTGCATCAGCTATTGACGGGTCTAAACAAATCACAGAACTCAAAATTTTCATCATCTGTGTGCTATCAGGTACCATCCGCAATCGAAACCCTAACCACCAAGTGAACAGAAACAGCACCAGAGATGGGAACACTAAAACCAACAGATCATCGCATGAAAAACAGATCATCGCATGAAAAACACCACCATAGAACAACAAGAAACCTCACCTTTTGGTCGTTCTTCAAGACACCGTAGCCGCTGTGGTGCATCTGACCGACGAGGACCTACATCGCCGCTGGCCGAATTCTTAGCCTCCTTGAGCGCATCCTCGAACCACCACGGGTGCCGCCCGCCACCACTCGAGTGGACGCGACCCTCCGCCGCACTGATCGTCCCATGCCCCGTCCGAGGTCTCTAAGAGCGGCGGCGCAGTGTCTTGGCATTGTTCAAAGAAGCGAGTTTTAAGGCGGGCTTGACACTTGAACTTCGAATTCTCTCGACGGCGACGGGGTGTAGCCCAACCGAGTCGATGTGGATGGCTCATGGATTGACCATTAGAGGAGACCAGAGAAGGAAGCGAATAAGATTGGGAGATTGCAACTGATGGGGATGATTCAAGAATGTAACTTCGCTTTCCTTGGGAATACTTCATCGCGAAGGGATTTCGAGTGATTAGATATTGAGTACTTCCAAGTCACTCATCACGTGATGGCATGAAATCATCGTCCTATCCACTACCAACGATCATAAAATTAGGTAACGACTTGGATAAAAATCACAAGAAAGACACCTTTAATTCATTTTTACATTATTTACGCATGAATTGCATCCTTAATTATTTAATTATTAAAATTTTTGATTTTTTCCCCAAAAACTCTAGGAAAATTGATAGGCTACATATTCTTTGTTGAAATTATGATTTATAATCTTATTTTAAAAACTTTTGATATTAATTATATATTTTTTATTTTTATCATGAATGATAAACAAATACGGACGATATCAGAGAAACATAATTGGTCTCATCATCTTCTAATCATGAGTGATCCAATGAGCAACAAATACTAAGTTGTTACAAGCTTTAATCTGGATTTATTTAAGTCGTGCAACATCCTTGTGCTTTCATTTACAAAAGGGTTAGTTTTCTCATAATCTCTTAGGGTCCCCTAAGGACTTAAAAAAGATAAGATTGATTAATAGAAACATTTAACATAGGATCCCATAAGTAGACATTTCAATAAACACTTGGTAAGCAATGCAAAATATAAATATAAACTGTACAAACTCTGAAAAATTACGCGATAAAGGATTCAAGGTGATTTATCATGATCAAAAGTCTCCACAAGTGCTAACATAATTCTATTACAAAATAATACAGTTGAACTAGTTAGATAATACCCAAAATGTCCATCCAATCTTTGTACCACTTGGATAGCTTTAGGTGCTGAATTGATTAATATTTTACATTACTATATACACCCAAAAATCACTTGAAATGGTTGTATGAATGAATTTTTTTAGGTAGTTTTATCTCTACACGATGATTATCCATAACCTATATATACAAATCTGAAACACTAAAAAAAGCTAACCAAAATGAGGTTACAAAGTAAATTACAAGCCATCTACATGTTATACAAAATTATGAGCAAAACCAAAAGTAGTGATTACAAAAGGCGCTCAGGCGCACACCTAGGCGCTTGCCCGAGGCGAGGCGAGGCCGAGCGCTTTGAATCAAGTACACCATATTGTCTCCTCGGTCATATTCCATCGCACTCTAATCTTTATATGATGAACTCGAACTATAATCTCCCTATACGTGGCCTTTGCTTGCATATCATAAAGCCTATGCCTCTTTTGATCGTGTTTGTTCCTTTGGCAATCAACATTTATTCACTTGTACTTGAGTCACTTACGGATGAAGTACAGCTCTATGACATTTTATTATTCACATACAAGCTCTTGCATAAAAGACCAAATTTATTGAGTGAGCAATTCCCTGCCTCTATGAGTTTCATATAACTCTTTCGATTGTTGAGTAACTTATCTCTCTTGGAATCAAGTTTCATTCATGGCCAAGTGTCATCGCTACATTTAGCACTATCAAGTTTGGTTGCCAATGTCGAGTCGTAGCTTGAACTCAATCATCTTAATCTTTGTACGCTATGTGTTCTTTCCAATTTCTAGTTTGTATTTTTAGATATTTAGGTTTTTTTATTTTGTTTGAGCTTTTCACAACATGTAAAGGGTTTGCAATAGGCATGATAGCTCATTTTGATTAATTTTGTAGCCATTTTAGGTCTATACACATAGGTTGCACGCGATTGTAACCTAGAACTAAAACTATAATAAATAGAAGCAAAGTTACTTGGATCAAGCTAGCAAAAGTTGAAGTCGAACGAAGACAATTGATATCCAGATTAGAGATCGGAGCGTACATCAACTTTACGGTGCTTCCCTTGGGTGAGTTCTAAGTCATTCTTAGGTGAAGTTTATAAAAAGATGAAAGTAATACCCATGTCGTTCTTGAACTCTTTTTCTTATGGATGGTGAGTCTCCATGTATGGTGGCACTTTCGAATAGAGCTTCAAAGAATACATAAATCCTCCTACATGCATGACAATTACAATGTATCTTAGGGGTGATGCAATATTTTTATTAAACTTACTCTCTATTCGATGAAAATGCTAGGTGAATATTGGGCCTACATCTACCTTCATAACCCCTTTCCGAGCACTTATTCAACCTGTTTTGAAACCTTTTTATGCATAAAAAAGTTGATTACTTTGCATTGCTTTAGATCCTCGTTATCTTACCCTTTCTAATTTTTTTCTTTAGTTGTGTTACTTTCCGATTACTTTGTCCATTAATAGTAAATTATCAATACGTTGCCTTTCTAGTTTTTTTTTCTTTAGTTGTGTAGGTCTTTGTAGACTACATGACGTAAAGTTGATGTTGATCCTCATGGATGAGTTTCATCAAGTGTGGTATACCTTAAGCAATTCCAACTAAGGATATAAATGAGTGACGAGAGAGCAACGAGTGACACTAAGAAACTATGAAAAATAAAATGATAAGATTCATAAATAAGGGGCTATAAATAATAAATTTATATTTTATTAATTTTTTAGAGGTTATCTGTAGCAAAGCATTACCAATAGCAAGCTTCTATAAATTACTATATAATACATATTCATTTATAATAACTATGGTCTTGGCCATGGAAACAACTTTCTATTTTTTCAATGTTTTTAATCAAAAGAAGACAAAAGAATAACCTAAAACACTATCATCTATACTTTTCTCCTGAGTAAACACATAAATACACACACGAGGCAAATAAAAAGAGAGACCTCAAACCATTTGTTTATTTCTCTAAGATTAGTATTACTTTATTTATCCTATATCGAGATCTACATATTTATGCATCTCATATAACAAGGACAAGACTGTGAAGTGACTTCGGCACGCCTAATGTGTGGCTCGCCACACCGGAGGCGTGATGAGTCGACGGCCGTGGTCCTCAGAAGAAGAAGCGAGAGAGTCAGCACCGACGCGAGCGACGGTGAGGGAAATGTTGAAGTACAGTGTGGGTGATCACCCCTTCCGGTTCGACGGTCATCTGACCTTAATCGTTCGACGATCCGATTCCGATTTCCGGTAGCCTGTTTTTGGTAACCGATTTCCGGCAGTCGATATCCGATTTTCGATTTTCGGTAGCCGATTTTTGGTTTTCGATAGCCGACAGCAGATAGGCGATTTCTATATCGGTAATAGAAGCTTTATAAGTTTGATATAAAGCTTATAAATGTCAGATGACAGTTGTGTATTAAATCTTATAAAGCTTTATAAACTTTACAAGTTTATAGCCCTCTATCATCTAATATTTATAAGCTTGACAGATGATAGATTATAAGTTTATAATGCCCTCTGTGATTAGAAGTTTTATAGAAGCTTATCCGATTTCGAATTTCATTTCCGATAATGATAGTCGGTTTTCAATTTTCGATTTTCGGTAGCCGATATCCGATTTCCTATTTCCGATAGCGGGTTTATGGTTTCCAGTAGCCGATAACCGATTTTGTGTAGCTGATAACCGATTTTCGATTTTCGATTGCAGGTTGCCGGTTTCGATTTTCGATTTCTATATCGGTAATAGAAGCTTTATAAGTTTGATATAAAGCTTATAAAGCTTTATAAGTTTGATATAAAGCTTATAAAGCTTTATAAATGTCACAATACAGTTATGTATTAAATCTTATAAAGCTTTATAAACTTTATAAGTTTATAGCCCTCATTCATCCGATATTTATAAGCTCGATGATAATAGATTATAAGTTTATAATGTCCTCTCCATTAGAAGCTTATAAAGCTTCTATGTATAATCCGATTGGCTTCGATTTCCAGAGTTTGAGTCGTAGTCGATAGTCGGTAGTCGATTTTCGATTTCCGATAACCGATATTTGGTTTCTCAAGCTTCCGATAGCTGATTTTCCGGTTTTCGATAGTCTAGTTGGTTTCATAGTCGTAATCAGTTTCGATTTCTATATCGATAATAGAAGCTTTATAAGTTTGATATAAAGCTTATAAAGCTTTATAAATGTCATAATACAGTTATGTATTAAATCTTATAAAGCTTTATAAACTTTATATATGATATTTATGATATTTAGATTTGGTTTCCAATTTGTTTCCGATTTCCGATGAGTGATAGCGATGAGTCGATTTCCGATTTCCGATAATCGATATTTAGTTTCTGTTTCCGGTAGCTGATTTCCAGTTTTCGATAGCGGTAGTTGGTTTCGTAGTGGTAATCGATTTCTGATTTCTATATCGATAATAGAAGCTTTATAAGTTTGATATAAAGCTTATAAAGCTTTATAAATGTCATATGACAGTTATGTATTAAATCTTATAAAGCTTTATAAACTTTATAGTCATTATATGATATTTAACTTTTTTTCTGTTTTCTATTTTTTTTTTTTTTTTTTTTTTTAGTTCCTTCGGTCTCCGTGAAATTCTGTTTCAATCATTGCTGTATTGTATATTACTTTAGAATCTACTTTATTTGATGATCTTGTTGGAAATCATAAAGACAATTCTTATAATATAGCTATTTGTGCATATTTACGATTAAGAAGCAATTGCTTCTTGTACAGATCGTGTATTAATCTACTATAACTATACAATACCCGATTTCTGGTTTCCGATTTCCAGCTTATAAAGCTGATATTTATAAACTTTATAAAGCTTATAGCTTTATCTTAATGCATATCTTCATCTGATATTTATAAAGCTTTATAAGCTTTATATCAAACTTATAAAGCTTATATTACCGATATAAAGTTTATGAGCTTTATAAGTAATAAAGCTTATAATTGATATGCATTAATAATGCTTCTATAAAACTTTATAAGCTCTAGAGAAGCTTATAAAGTTTCTATTACACATAAAAGCTATATAAGTTGACGTTAACATGTATAACATATGAGATGACAAATGTAACAAAATCAGTAATGAAAATGCATATCAATTATTTAGCTTCTATTACTTAAAAAGAGATTACTAAAATAATATCACGTGATACAAACCTAAGTATAACATGCCATAAAAATAGAAGAAAAGAGACTAAACTAAATTGGACAAGAATATTCACTCAAGCATTAGAACTATGAAAGTACAATAAGCATTAATCAAAACAATGCTTACCTAGACAAAACCAGTTAAGTCTGTGACAATGCAACAAGACATATGGAAATAACAGGAAACACAAGTACTCAATAACCTACAAAAATATTTTTACTCTTTACTAATGATGGACACATCTCCTTTTTAGCCCATTCACCCTCTCATTTATTAAGACTTACAATTCATAGTTCCTTTAAAGAAAGTCCTACCCTAATTGAAATAGAAAAAGAATCACCCTATCTCTAGGCTAATTTGTTCTCATGTAATACAATTTCCAACTCAAATTGTACTTCTAATGCAATTCTTGAAAAAAGCATAAAAATAATATACTGCAAATTCCTCCATAAATAATATAGAAACACATATGAACAATTGCCTAAGATCTTGACCAGCTTTATGGATCCATTAATCACAAGGTCTGACCTTGATATAAAGAAGGATTGGCCAACTTGATCAGCAGATGAGAGGAACAAAAGAATGATCAGCCTAGGAATCCATTAGACACAAGCCTACCCTTGATATGGAGGATGATTGGCCAATTTGATTGGCAGATGAGAGGAACAAAAGAATAATAACAAAAAAGAGGAGAAAGGAAAAGAAGGAAAGAGTATAGAAATAGAGAGAGGGGAGGAAGAAAGCGAAGAGGGAAGAGGAAAATTACGATCTTGCATGTTGAACTTGAATAGAGGATATGAAACTGTGCATTAAAGAAAACATATGTTAGAGCTTATTACAAATTAGCCCCTACAGAGTTGTAAAATTAGTTCCTTAACTAAGTTCTCTCTACTTATGAACTACATAGGTAGATCAAGGTCGCAAAATTTTCATTTTGCCTACTTTTTCTTATATTTTATATTTTGATATCTTTATTTTTTGGAAAAGCAAAATACAAATTGCATTCTTTAAGTTTTACACTATATAATAACTGTAGTAATTGAAGCAGTTGCCATATTTGATCTTTTACGTGCTGCAGTAGATGCCATTAGCATGGAGGTCTTAGGACATGCCAACACAGTATGCATGCCAGTGTGTTGAAAAGAGAAACGAATACAAAACCCAAGAATAAGATAAACGAAGTGAAGTTTCATTCACTGTGCTCCAACTGCATCCAGCATCCTCCAAATTTCAAAAGAGGTGCTAATTGTGGCAGAGCCACTGAAGCACAAAGAAGCATGCAGTCAAGTACTTCAGCATGGAAAGGGTTTAATGGGGAACTAAAACCTCCATTTGGATGGCAGAATGCTATAATCATAAGAGATTGCTTGGTACGTAATGAATGAAATGAGAATCTATGGAAACTAAAGAGCATGATACAATTAATAAGCATATTTTAGTGTTGGTTGAATTAGAAATTTTCAGAAACTAAAGAGCATAAGCTTAATTGAGCTAAGGTAGGCCTTACTTGGTTATTTCTAAATAAAAATCAAGTCGCTGAATGTTTGTCACCTTGGACCTACCAATCTTGTCTTGGTCTTCAACTAAGCAGATGAAATTATCCTAGATAGAAGCTATCATTTATACATAATATTTAGCCATAACAATGAAGACTCTTCAATGAGCATGTCAGATCCATGAAAATGTACGCAAATACAATCTGATGGCCAAACATGTTTACAGCATATTCCCTTATAACAGAAGACGAAGGTGCACTATAATCAATTAAGATAAAAAGAAAATGGAAGCTCAAAACTAAGAGTATAACATACTCTTTTGTAGCATTTGATGATGATGCACCGGACTTGAGCAGCATGACCTGAAAGGCTTCTAATCCAATTTCATCATGATGAGATGCATCATAAAACCTGTAAGTCACTGCATTATCTGCATCCATGTTGCTCACTTCATGTGGCAGGGATCCAGACTGGGTAATGCAGCATTTGACCATCTATGTCAGGTTTTGACAATAGTGACATCATAAACAAATGATAACAAAAGATGAACTGCAATGTTTAGCATCAGTACCAAATCTTGGCATGTTGGAGGACCACCAAAGAAGTCCTTAAGATTCTTTCTCTTCAGTTGAAATGGATATCGAGTGGATATCCTACCACAGCAGCTACTTTCTGTTGTTGATGGCTTGGATGAACCTACAAAGTCAAGGACCTTTAAATACCTTCACTCAAAAATTGGCATTATGACAATTGGTTCTTACGCGTCCATTCATTTTACCAGTAGCCAAAAGAGAAGTGCTTCCCTTCAAAGGAGTGATGAATCTAGATCATAAATAGAATGATCACATAAAATATAAACAATGGCACAGGTATAATAAAGATAGAAAATAATAGCTCAACATACCTAGCACTACGTGGCCTTTTAAATGGAGAAACATAATTCATTTTGCCCGGTCTTCTCTTTCGTTGGAAAGCCGATTCATATTCATACAATCTCCAGTTATGTTCGAAATATCAATCAGTGGTCCACCTAAAGACATGCCATCACCATTCAATCCTTCTAACAATTTCAACAGCACTACCAGCAGAGTGAAGGTCATCTTTTCAGGCTTTTGATTGACAGGTGTAAATATTCTCCAAAGCGAAGCTTCTGGCATTCTCCTGATCTAGAGTATAACTATCAGACTTAATTTTCCGAGTGAGAGAAAACTGCCTTCACAATGGGGAGAATGAGGAGATGAGATGTTATCTTTGTTCCAAAATGTGTCGTCAAGATTACTCTTATTTCTTAGAACTAAGGACAAAGGTTGATCTAGTGTGATGTTGTTCTCTGAAACTTCTATATCTGACTCCCCAAAGAGGTTCCTTGCATGTTTGAAGGCATCATTGGAAATTGATATATACCTTCCACCAGCAGTTTGGAACTTAACAGGAGACTGTCCATAATCCGAAGAATCCAATTTATGCTCCAGAGTTTTCTGTAGCTGACCATTGGTTAGGTGGCTTCCTGTTGAACAAAATTTATCGATGCAATTTTCTGGACTTCTTTGAACCGAGTTCACATCAACACAGTCAAGAAGACTAGTTCCAGCAATTTCCGATTCATGTCCCACCTCAAATTTTTGTGCAACTGTTCTGCAAAATAGATTGAATTCTATGTATCAAACACAAGCTGAAAAAAAAAACTTGAAAATGATTCTGAGAACAAATATAAGATCTATTGTTATGTTATGTTAACTAGATGCATATAGCTTTAAATGAAAAGATGAAAAAAGCTTTCCTGAGGTAAATTTTTCATGAGCAGTATATATTTACATGTTATCCATGTGAATCATATTATCTATTTAAAAATTTTAATATGAAAGATATTGACTTAGTTCCAAATTACAATCAGACAATATGATATGCAGAGATAATATAAATTTATTGATATCAACCACATACACTGTTTTTCAACTATTTTTAAAGTTTCAAATGAGCGCATATCTGCTTATAGAAACAGCACTTGCATTGCAATTTTCTTTACCAGAATGCAATACCGCTTTGAATTACAAGGAATGAGAACTTAAGAAACAGCACATTTAATGGATTCCCATTCATAGATACATTGCTCACCAAACAGATACTCTCTGCATGTACATGGATGAATATATATACACTTGTGAAAAGTGTCTGCTTTAATGAGCAGTTGTATCACAAAATAAAAGGTATTTTTCAATGTGAAAGACATGAGTAGTGCATAGCAAAGTAAACATTGATAATAGACAGTGCCTTTTCAGTTGAAGAAGGATTGCCCAAAATTGATTTCTCATACCCATCATGATTGTTTCTGCCACATTGCAGAAGATTTGGAGATTCTGTACATGAGAAAAATATTCAGTGAATAGTGTAATACAAGTGAGAGAAAATACTTCTAAAAGGGAAATACAGAAAATCAATTATTGTAACAGCAATGTTGGGGAATGCAGAGTATTAGAATTTAAATCTACCTTCCGATCAAGCATATGCATGGTCTTACAATCTACTCGAACATGTTATATGTTGTATTATATGTGTAAGCAATCTTGTAACTTGTAAATTCAAGTAGTAGAAAAGGCTGGATGGACCTTCTAATGTTCTTTGCAGTTTGTGCAACCAAATAATGCAATTTCATATTCCAAGCACAATTTGGGGATAGGATGGTATGGATCCTGGCACATAACAGGAGTTCCTCCATTGTGGGTGAGACTGTGTTCCAGATCATCTTACTTGAAAGATTCAATGGTATCCACAAGAATCAAGTGTTACAAGGAAGTAACTTCTTGTGTAATCCATGTGCACCTCTTACACCAAGAAACTTAGCTAGGAAGCCTATTCTCTTTTATTTCTTTCTTCCCATTGACTAAGAAGGAAAGATGTATGCACATCAACTGTAGGTTTTTCGTCAACAGTTGTAGCATTATCAAGCACAATAAAAACATCACATTAACTTAAGAATTTTATCTTGCATTCTTTTTTTTCAGGGGAAGATGTCTGTATCACATGAATCATTTTCCACATCAACAATGTTTATCCATTTGAGCAGATCTCTGTAAACCATTTACACAACCATAAGTGTGTTTCATATGAGTCACTTTCTCTTGAGAAATTTTCTAGGGTTCACAAAGAATGATACATTTGCTGATGTCATCTAAAAGCAACTTAGCATCTACATTCATCAATTGCACACATTTATAGAGATTCTGAACCATTCTGTTTTCTTCTCGAGGTAAGACTTTACGAAAATCATGTTACCACCATTGTTAGACTTGGAACCCTGGTATTGAAGAATTTATTACAAAAGATATATAAAAAGATTTATATAACTGAAATGCATCAGAAACACAAACATAAGAAATTGGCCATAGAGCTCTAATACACAAAGAAAAGATTACAACTTAATAACCTTTCTCCATATTTTCTCCTATAAAGATAGCTGCTGCCTTTCTAATTGAAGATTCTTTTACCGTGACTAGCTTTCCTGATCCAGTACTAAACATCGGAAACACCTCATCTTTGGCACCAACATCCAAAGTTATCTTATCCCCTAAAGGAATAACAGCATTGTAAAAAGAGATTTATTTTTTTCTGACTGTCAATGCAACAACATCTTAACACAAACAGATATTGCAAACACTATATACTATTATAAAGTACATTCATCCAATAAAGGTATTTCACTACTTTAATGACATTAATAGGCAGTTATATTTTCCACTAGAAAGACAAAATGTATATGAGCAACACAGCAAAAGTATTTCTCCAACCAGAGCACAAATGAAAATCACTATAGAGATAAGACTACTGCTGAAACCAAATACATCTGAATATAAAAGTCCTCTGTTGCAGGAGAGTCTATGTTCTAGATTATCTTCTCTTTAAGTTTTATTTCATGAACACGAAGGTAAGTTATCTTCTAAGTACTGTTTTGCGATCTTCTAAGCTGGTAAGATGTATGCTCATAAAATATGTTCTTCTGCCAATGGATAATGCTTATAATAACCATTTTATGTTATGTTTTTGACGTTTTGTCATCCTCATTAATATTGGCTTCCAAAAAACAATAATATGAGTTACAGAGCAGGAGTTTCTCTGTTTAAGCAAAGAATATTACACCGCATATACTCTAGCAATGCAAAACTGAGACTTCAATCATGGATGATATTTAGGTAGGGAAAAACAACCAACTTACCTTTATTTATACCATTTCCTTCAAGAACAGCGGCTGCTTTCCTAAGTGAAGATTCTTTTATAGTAACTGACTTCCCAGATCCAGTACGAAACAGTGGAAAACGATCATCCTGGCCACCTGAAGTTGTTTCAATCCCTAAAAAGAAACAAGAAAATTACTGATATAAACTTAATAAATTCATTTTTTCTGAACCCTTAACAAAATTATTCCACAATACTTTTGCAATACAAGTAATTAAGTATACTACTAGTACCACTTGTGTATGCGTATCGCCCGCTCCTCAGAAACAGACCTCGCCTTCTGATCGAACTCTCGCTTCAAAGCGCTCTCCCGTTCGTCAAAACGCCGGAAACCTTTCTCCATCTCCACGGCTACCATCGCGACCCTCGGAAGCTTGGACGAGCTAAGATTTGAAGGAGAAGGTACATCACGGCACGAAAGGTCTCGAGATCCAAAAGCAAAAGATCGAAAGGGAGAAACCTAGGGTCAAGAGATACGCGGGAAGGAGGCGATGATCGAGTGGCTATAGCACGCTCGAACCGATGCGGTTGAGCGTGAGTTGAACGTAACGATTGGCCGACGAGCGGCGGAATCGGTTTCGATAAGCGATTCGGCCGGTTGAGCCGATGACTGTACCGAAACGGTTTCCGGCAAGCCGGCAGCCGGCGGAATCGGTTTCCGGCAACCACCGGCTTTTGAACCGGTCTTCGGCACCGGAAACCGGCTGAACCGGTCTCCGGCATTTCGGCAACCAGGCCGGAAACCGGCTGAACGGTCTCCGGCGGTCCGGAAATCGGCTGAACCGGTCTCCAACCGGTCTCCGGCGAGTCGGCAACCGGCTGAACCGGTCTCCGGCATTTCGGCAACCGACTGAACCAGTCTCCGGCGCCCGGCCCGAACCGGGTCAGGTCCGAACCGGTGGCCCGGTCCGAACCGGTGGCGCGGTCCGAACGGTTTACGCAGTCAAAGCGGTCCGCCCAGCGGGTGGCCTGTCCGGAACCGGTCCGTTCGAGCGTGTGGCGCGATCCGGCAGTGGCGGGTCGAAACCGGTCCGAACCATGTTCGGCCCGAACCGGTCAAACTATTCGGTCGAACCGTGCGGTCAAAGCAGATCCGGTTGAGCAGGGCGATGCAGCAGGTCCCGGTCGAACTTACCCTTCCGAAATGGGTCCACGAGGACCGGGTCCAGTCCAACCCGGTGCCCGGTCCGAACTACAGCCCGTTGCTGGGTTTTCAAAAATTTTGTTGGATTTTCTGGGTTTTCAAAAATTCGATTGCCATCGGGTTTTCAAAAATTTCTTGGGGTTTCCTTTTCCACCGAGCCTCCACCGTTTAAATTTCTTGTACTACCCTCATTTGCTCTGCCACTACAACCCAGTCGAGCAGTCAAATGCGCATCTCTCCTCCTTGTCTCTGTAACCATCGGTCAAGAAACCATAACGACCCTCCTCCCATTTCCTCTCCCTTCTCCTTCGTGCTCCTCTCGAGGGCTTGGGTCTTGCGAGGCCAAGGAGAGTGGGGAGGGTTTAGTGAGAAGAGCAGAGAGAGAGGAAGGCTACGGGCGCGCGCATGTCGGTGCGATGGCAGAGAGGAGGATACTCTGACGACGGATTCGGTGAGATTGCCAATCCTCTACAATGGCCGCAACTCGGGAAAAACCGACGCCCGCCACGCTTGACGGCGTCGTCGGTGCAGGCCGGAGGGTCCCCCTCCCCGTCCAAGAATGGGTTACGCGGCCGTTGAGAAGCGAGCTTCTGTGCCGCGTGAGCGTTAGCCCGTTGATCGCCCCGTCGAGGCGTACTGAGACCCTCCCGAAGCCCTCCTCCGGTGGCGACTTCTTGGACCTCCTCTCCTCTTTTTCTTCGCGAGGGGCGCCGCTCGAACCCTAGCACAGTGCTGGATGTGCTGGATGCTTTCTCTAGCCGCCGCTCCAAACACGCAAAGTATGCTTTCTCCCCATACTTCATCACAAAGGCTTTGCCATTTTAGATGTGCCTGGATGACAAGATGGACTCTGCACACCATTTCCTAGCTATGGTTTAGGGGCACGAATAGCATACTTATATCGATTTTCATCTTTCTTTCTGGTGTCTCTTTTTATCTTTTATCTTTGGTTGTTTTGTTCATATGATAACTTATAATTTGTTTATGTATGTTCCCCCTTGCTTGATAATTTAGTCGTACATTTGTAGTTCTTTGTAATGCTTTGTTTGATTCATGATGTTCGGTGGTTTAAGCTGTAGGAATCCCGATTATGATGAGGGCTCAAACAAGCCACCCTTTGGATCCATTGTCTTGGTGAAATATCATTGCAGTAGCAGATCAGTCTTTGGGGCAACCGGAGGTTTGTCTCTTACTATACTTTACATGCATGGCTTGCTTCATCAAATTTCTTTTGGTTGATGTGAATACTTGGCATGAATCAATATCGGTAAACTTCTCTTGGTGAGAGATGGTATGTAGTTTCTGAAGTAGTTACATTTGGAATCAGAAAAAAACATTGTGGCACTGGCTGGTGCCTACTTCCCCCCATTTCAACCATCACTGCTCCCCAGAACAAAAGGTGGCCCTGTCATCCCGAGTAAGCTTCCTCCTAGGAGGGCTAGGCTTGTTGTTTATAGCAAAAGGTCATATGAGACAAGCATTTGGATTGTCGAACCGTCAGAAGTGCATGCAGCAATTCGAGGTGGCCATCACAGGGGACAAGTCATCTCATCTAAAGTTGTCCGTGATGGCTGGTGAGCTCGGGCGCCAGTCCATCTACGCCTGAGTTCACTAGCTCGGGTGCTAGTCCATTTGTGCCCGAGCTCACCAGCTCAGGCATCAGTCCATCTTTGCTTGAGTTCGCTAGCTAGGGCTCCAGTCTATCTATGCCCGAGTTCACCAGCTCAGGCTCCAGTCCATTTGTGCCCGAGTTCACCAGCTCAAGCACCAATCCATTTGTGCTCGAGTTCGCTAGCTCGGGCACTCGTCCATTTGTGCCCGAGTTCACCAGCTCGGGCTCCGGTCTATCTGTGCTCGAGTTCACTAGTTCGGACATCAGCCCACTCGTGCCCAAATTCACCAACTTGAGCACTCTGGCCCAATCATCCACGTAGCCCCCCGACGCAGTATTCCATTTCGTCCATCGACACAAGAGTGACAACGCCGCAAGGCAACTCGCCAACCTCCGTAGGGAAAATGATACGGTTGAAGGAACAAGCCAGACATGCCCCGAGCCCCTTCTCGAGGGCCCTGGAACATGCTTGTTTAGGGGGGGGGAGTGATAAGGGATATCCCGGCATCATCCATGACAACAGACATGTTAGCATAAAACGACCCACATGCATCGTCACGGGTCAGATGAGACGGCACCCACATGTCGCCACGTCGCTCGAGTTCTAACAGAGCAGCCGCTCTCAAAATCCCGGGACGGCGACGCATGGGCGAGCTGCCCGAGATCCGGAGCGGCGCGTGCGGCGCCGACACATAATATCGCCTTCCACAACTTCACTAGCATTCGGGCTGAGGTACGCCTCCGGACATGCCTATATAACCCCCACCTAGCTTCAAGAAGGAGGGGGCATTCACTGACTTCAGCATCGGAGGGGCTTGATCGGGAAAAACCCGACCCAGGCCTTCTTGCAGGAATCTCAACCCGAGATGCGTCGGGAGCCCATCTCAACAGCAAGCGATGACCGAATACCCTTGGATTTGGTGGTGACGAACGGCCCGACCGTCACCCGGTGGTTGAATCCATTCGTAACAACTCGACTAACTTGGACCTTACCATTGGGGACATGGTTAAAGTTCCAACTTATGGCCCACATTAGGCCATACCATATCATGTGATGGTTAATTGAGTGCGTGTCAAATTCTAGAAAAATTTAAAAAAATTGTTAGTGCACATGTACCCAGTGATACATATCCTATACCAGGTGTCTTTACCATTTTGTCAGAACTAAATACCACCAATATCAAATGTTTGTGTTAATAGTTGAAG
>CP097510.1:60072541-60150540 GCA_023547065.1 Musa troglodytarum | reverse complement strand
AAACCTAAACCTAAGCCTAAACCTAAACCTAAACCTAAACCTAAACCTAAACCTAAACCTAAACCTAAACCTAAACCTAAACCTAAACCTACCTAAACCTAAAAACCTAAACCTAAACCTAAACCTAAACCTAAACCTAAACCTAAACCTAAACCTAAACCTAAACCTAAACCTAAACCTAAACCTAAACCTAAACCTAAACCTAAACCTAAACCTAAACCTAAACCTAAACCTAAACCTAAACCTAAACCTAAACCTAAACCTAAACCTAAACCTAAACCTAAACCTAAACCTAAACCTAAACCTAAACCCCTGGGCCTGAGCCTAAACACTGGGCCTAGGCCCTAGGCGCCTGGGCCCTCCTGGGCCTCGGCCTGGGCCTGGGCCTGGGCCTGGGCCTGGGCCTGGGCCTGGGCCTAAACCTAAGCACAAACCTAAACACAAACCTAAACCTAAACACAAACCTAAACCTAAGCCTGGGCCTGGGCCTGGGCCTGGGCCTGGGCCTGGGCCTGGGCCTGGGCCTGGGCCTGGGCCTGGGCCTGGGCCTGGGCCTGGGCCTGGGCCTGGGCCTGGGCCTGGGCCTGGGCCTGGGCCTGGGCCTGGGCCTGGGCCTGGGCCTGGGCCTGGGCCTGGGCCTGGGCCTGGGCCTGGGCCTGGGCCTGGGCCTGGGCCTGGGCCTGGGCCTGGGCCTGGGCCTGGGCCTGGGCCTGGGCCTGGGCCTGGGCCTGGGCCTGGGCCTGGGCCTGGGCCTGGGCCTGGGCCTGGGCCTGGGCCTGGGCCTGGGCCTGGGCCTGGGCCTGGGCCTGGGCCTGGGCCTGGGCCTGGGCCTGGGCCTGGGCCTGGGCCTGGGCCTGGGCCTGCCTGGGCCTGGGCCTGGGCCTGGGCCTGGGCCTGGGCCTGGGCCTGGGCCTGGGCCTGGGCCTGGGCCTGGGCCTGGGCCTGGGCCTGGGCCTGGGCCTGGGCCTGGGCCTGGGCCTGGGCCTGGGCCTGGGCCTGGGCCTGGGCCTGGGCCTGGGCCTGGGCCTGGGCCTGGGCCTGGGCCTGGGCCTGGGCCTGGGCCTGGGCCTGGGCCTGGGCCTGGGCCTGGGCCTGGGCCTGGGCCTGGGCCTGGGCCTGGGCCTGGGCCTGGGCCTGGGCCTGGGCCTGGGCCTGGGCCTGGGCCTGGGCCTGGGCCTGGGCCTGGCCTGGGCCTGGGCCTGGGCCTGGGCCTGGGCCTGGGCCTGGGCCTGGGCCTGGGCCTGGGCCTGGGCCTGGGCCTGGGCCTGGGCCTGGGCCTGGGCCTGGGCCTGGGCCTGGGCCTGGGCCTGGGCCTGGGCCTGGGCCTGGGCCTGGGCCTGGGCCTGGGCCTGGGCCTGGGCCTGGGCCTGGGCCTGGGCCTGGGCCTGGGCCTGGGCCTGGGCCTGGGCCTGGGCCTGGGCCTGGGCCTGGGCCTGGGCCTGGGCCTGGGCCTGGGCCTGGGCCTGGGCCTGGGCCTGGGCCTGGGCCTGGGCCTGGGCCTGGGCCTGGGCCTGGGCCTGGGCCTGGGCCTGGGCCTGGGCCTGGGCCTGGGCCTGGGCCTGGGCCTGGGCCTGGGCCTGGGCCTGGGCCTGGGCCTGGGCCTGGGCCTGGGCCTGGGCCTGGGCCTGGGCCTGGGCCTGGGCCTGGGCCTGGGCCTGGGCCTGGGCCTGGGCCTGGGCCTGGGCCTGGGCCTGGGCCTGGGCCTGGGCCTGGCCTGGGCCTGGGCCTGGGCCTGGGCCTGGGCCTGGGCCTGGGCCTGGGCCTGGGCCTGGGCCTGGGCCTGGGCCTGGGCCTGGGCCTGGGCCTGGGCCTGGGCCTGGGCCTGGGCCTGGGCCTGGGCCTGGGCCTGGGCCTGGGCCTGGGCCTGGGCCTGGGCCTGGGCCTGGGCCTGGGCCTGGGCCTGGGCCTGGGCCTGGGCCTGGGCCTGGGCCTGGGCCTGGGCCTGGGCCTGGGCCTGGGCCTGGGCCTGGGCCTGGGCCTGGGCCTGGGCCTGGGCCTGGGCCTGGGCCTGGGCCTGGGCCTGGGCCTGGGCCTGGGCCTGGGCCTGGGCCTGGGCCTGGGCCTGGGCCTGGGCCTGGGCCTGGGCCTGGGCCTGGGCCTGGCCTGGGCCTGGGCCTGGGCCTGGGCCTGGGCCTGGGCCTGGGCCTGGGCCTGGGCCTGGGCCTGGGCCTGGGCCTGGGCCTGGGCCTGGGCCTGGGCCTGGGCCTGGGCCTGGGCCTGGGCCTGGGCCTGGGCCTGGGCCTGGGCCTGGGCCTGGGCCTGGGCCTGGGCCTGGGCCTGGGCCTGGGCCTGGGCCTGGGCCTGGGCCTGGGCCTGGGCCTGGGCCTGGGCCTGGGCCTGGGCCTGGGCCTGGGCCTGGGCCTGGGCCTGGGCCTGGGCCTGGGCCTGGGCCTGGGCCTGGGCCTGGGCCTGGGCCTGGGCCTGGGCCTGGGCCTGGGCCTGGGCCTGGGCCTGGGCCTGGGCCTGGGCCTGGGCCTGGGCCTGGGCCTGGGCCTGGGCCTGCCTGGGCCTGGGCCTGGGCCTGGGCCTGGGCCTGGGCCTGGGCCTGGGCCTGGGCCTGGGCCTGGGCCTGGGCCTGGGCCTGGGCCTGGGCCTGGGCCTGGGCCTGGGCCTGGGCCTGGGCCTGGGCCTGGGCCTGGGCCTGGGCCTGGGCCTGGGCCTGGGCCTGGGCCTGGGCCTGGGCCTGGGCCTGGGCCTGGGCCTGGGCCTGGGCCTGGGCCTGGGCCTGGGCCTGGGCCTGGGCCTGGGCCTGGGCCTGGGCCTGGGCCTGGGCCTGGGCCTGGGCCTGGGCCTGGGGCCTGGGCCTGGGCCTGGGCCTGGGCCTGGGCCTGGGCCTGGGCCTGGGCCTGGGCCTGGGCCTGGGCCTGGGCCTGGGCCTGGGCCTGGGCCTGGGCCTGGGCCTGGGCCTGGGCCTGGGCCTGGGCCTGGGCCTGGGCCTGGGCCTGGGCCTGGGCCTGGGCCTGGGCCTGGGCCTGGGCCTGGGCCTGGGCCTGGGCCTGGGCCTGGGCCTGGGCCTGGGCCTGGGCCTGGGCCTGGGCCTGGGCCTGGGCCTGGGCCTGGGCCTGGGCCTGGGCCTGGGCCTGGGCCTGGGCCTGGGCCTGGGCCTGGGCCTGGGCCTGGGCCTGGGCCTGGGCCTGGGCCTGGGCCTGGGCCTGGGCCTGGGCCTGGGCCTGGGCCTGGGCCTGGGCCTGGGCCTGGGCCTGGGCCTGGGCCTGGGCCTGGGCCTGGGCCTGGGCCTGGGCCTGGGCCTGGGCCTGGGCCTGGGCCTGGGCCTGGGCCTGGGCCTGGGCCTGGGCCTGGGCCTGGGCCTGGGCCTGGGCCTGGGCCTGGGCCTGGGCCTGGGCCTGGGCCTGGGCCTGGGCCTGGGCCTGGGCCTGGGCCTGGGCCTGGGCCTGGGCCTGGGCCTGGGCCTGGGCCTGGGCCTGGGCCTGGGCCTGGGCCTGGGCCTGGGCCTGGGCCTGGGCCTGGGCCTGGGCCTGGGCCTGGGCCTGGGCCTGGGCCTGGGCCTGGGCCTGGGCCTGGGCCTGGGCCTGGGCCTGGGCCTGGGCCTGGGCCTGGGCCTGGGCCTGGGCCTGGGCCTGGGCCTGGGCCTGGGGGCCTGGGCCTGGGCCTGGGCCTGGGCCTGGGCCTGGGCCTGGGCCTGGGCCTGGGCCTGGGCCTGGGCCTGGGCCTGGGCCTGGGCCTGGGCCTGGGCCTGGGCCTGGGCCTGGGCCTGGGCCTGGGCCTGGGCCTGGGCCTGGGCCTGGGCCTGGGCCTGGGCCTGGGCCTGGGCCTGGGCCTGGGCCTGGGCCTGGGCCTGGGCCTGGGCCTGGGCCTGGGCCTGGGCCTGGGCCTGGGCCTGGGCCTGGGCCTGCCTGGGCCTGGGCCTGGGCCTGGGCCTGGGCCTGGGCCTGGGCCTGGGCCTGGGCCTGGGCCTGGGCCTGGGCCTGGGCCTGGGCCTGGGCCTGGGCCTGGGCCTGGGCCTGGGCCTGGGCCTGGGCCTGGGCCTGGGCCTGGGCCTGGGCCTGGGCCTGGGCCTGGGCCTGGGCCTGGGCCTGGGCCTGGGCCTGGGCCTGGGCCTGGGCCTGGGCCTGGGCCTGGGCCTGGGCCTGGGCCTGGGCCTGGGCCTGGGCCTGGGCCTGGGCCTGGGCCTGGGCCTGGGCCTGGGCCTGGGCCTGGGCCTGGGCCTGGGCCTGGGCCTGGGCCTGGGCCTGGGCCTGGGCCTGGGCCTGGGCCTGGGCCTGGGCCTGGGCCTGGGCCTGGGCCTGGGCCTGGGCCTGGGCCTGGGCCTGGGCCTGGGCCTGGGCCTGGGCCTGGGCCTGGGCCTGGGCCTGGGCCTGGGCCTGGGCCTGGGCCTGGGCCTGGGCCTGGGCCTGGGCCTGGGCCTGGGCCTGGGCCTGGGCCTGGGCCTGGGCCTGGGCCTGGGCCTGGGCCTGGGCCTGGGCCTGGGCCTGGGCCTGGGCCTGGGCCTGGGCCTGGGCCTGGGCCTGGGCCTGGGCCTGGGCCTGGGCCTGGGCCTGGGCCTGGGCCTGGGCCTGGGCCTGGGCCTGGGCCTGGGCCTGGGCCTGGGCCTGGGCCTGGGCCTGGGCCTGGGCCTGGGCCTGGGCCTGGGCCTGGGCCTGGGCCTGGGCCTGGGCCTGGGCCTGGGCCTGGGCCTGGGCCTGGGCCTGGGCCTGGGCCTGGGCCTGGGCCTGGGCCTGGGCCTGGGCCTGGGCCTGGGCCTGGGCCTGGGCCTGGGCCTGGGCCTGGGCCTGGGCCTGGGCCTGGGCCTGGGCCTGGGCCTGGGCCTGGGCCTGGGCCTGGGCCTGGGCCTGGGCCTGGGCCTGGGCCTGGGCCTGGGCCTGGGCCTGGGCCTGGGCCTGGGCCTGGGCCTGGGCCTGGGCCTGGGCCTGGGCCTGGGCCTGGGCCTGGGCCTGGGCCTGGGCCTGGGCCTGGGCCTGGGCCTGGGCCTGGGCCTGGGCCTGGGCCTGGGCCTGGGCCTGGGCCTGGGCCTGGGCCTGGGCCTGGGCCTGGGCCTGGGCCTGGGCCTGGGCCTGGGCCTGGGCCTGGGCCTGGGCCTGGGCCTGGGCCTGGGCCTGGGCCTGGGCCTGGGCCTGGGCCTGGGCCTGGGCCTGGGCCTGGGCCTGGGCCTGGGCCCTGGGCCTGGGCCTGGGCCTGGGCCTGGGCCTGGGCCTGGGCCTGGGCCTGGGCCTGGGCCTGGGCCTGGGCCTGGGCCTGGGCCTGGGCCTGGGCCTGGGCCTGGGCCTGGGCCTGGGCCTGGGCCTGGGCCTGGGCCTGGGCCTGGGCCTGGGCCTGGGCCTGGGCCTGGGCCTGGGCCTGGGCCTGGGCCTGGGCCTGGGCCTGGGCCTGGGCCTGGGCCTGGGCCTGGGCCTGGGCCTGGGCCTGGGCCTGGGCCTGGGCCTGGGCCTGGGCCTGGGCCTGGGCCTGGGCCTGGGCCTGGGCCTGGGCCTGGGCCTGGGCCTGGGCCTGGGCCTGGGCCTGGGCCTGGCCTGGGCCTGGGCCTGGGCCTGGGCCTGGGCCTGGGCCTGGGCCTGGGCCTGGGCCTGGGCCTGGGCCTGGGCCTGGGCCTGGGCCTGGGCCTGGGCCTGGGCCTGGGCCTGGGCCTGGGCCTGGGCCTGGGCCTGGGCCTGGGCCTGGGCCTGGGCCTGGGCCTGGGCCTGGGCCTGGGCCTGGGCCTGGGCCTGGGCCTGGGCCTGGGCCTGGGCCTGGGCCTGGGCCTGGGCCTGGGCCTGGGCCTGGGCCTGGGCCTGGGCCTGGGCCTGGGCCTGGGCCTGGGCCTGGGCCTGGGCCTGGGCCTGGGCCTGGGCCTGGGCCTGGGCCTGGGCCTGGGCCTGGGCCTGGGCCTGGGCCTGGGCCCTGGGCCTGGGCCTGGGCCTGGGCCTGGGCCTGGGCCTGGGCCTGGGCCTGGGCCTGGGCCTGGGCCTGGGCCTGGGCCTGGGCCTGGGCCTGGGCCTGGGCCTGGGCCTGGGCCTGGGCCTGGGCCTGGGCCTGGGCCTGGGCCTGGGCCTGGGCCTGGGCCTGGGCCTGGGCCTGGGCCTGGGCCTGGGCCTGGGCCTGGGCCTGGGCCTGGGCCTGGGCCTGGGCCTGGGCCTGGGCCTGGGCCTGGGCCTGGGCCTGGGCCTGGGCCTGGGCCTGGGCCTGGGCCTGGGCCTGGGCCTGGGCCTGGGCCTGGGCCTGGGCCTGGGCCTGGGCCTGGGCCTGGGCCTGGGCCTGGGCCTGGGCCTGGGCCTGGGCCTGGGCCTGGGCCTGGGCCTGGGCCTGGGCCTGGGCCTGGGCCTGGGCCTGGGCCTGGGCCTGGGCCTGGGCCTGGGCCTGGGCCTGGGCCTGGGCCTGGGCCTGGGCCTGGGCCTGGGCCTGGGCCTGGGCCTGGGCCTGGCCTGGGCCTGGGCCTGGGCCTGGGCCTGGGCCTGGGCCTGGGCCTGGGCCTGGGCCTGGGCCTGGGCCTGGGCCTGGGCCTGGGCCTGGGCCTGGGCCTGGGCCTGGGCCTGGGCCTGGGCCTGGGCCTGGGCCTGGGCCTGGGCCTGGGCCTGGGCCTGGGCCTGGGCCTGGGCCTGGGCCTGGGCCTGGGCCTGGGCCTGGGCCTGGGCCTGGGCCTGGGCCTGGGCCTGGGCCGCCTGGGCCTGGGCCTGGGCCTGGGCCTGGGCCTGGGCCTGGGCCTGGGCCTGGGCCTGGGCCTGGGCCTGGGCCTGGGCCTGGGCCTGGGCCTGGGCCTGGGCCTGGGCCTGGGCCTGGGCCTGGGCCTGGGCCTGGGCCTGGGCCTGGGCCTGGGCCTGGGCCTGGGCCTGGGCCTGGGCCTGGGCCTGGGCCTGGGCCTGGGCCTGGGCCTGGGCCTGGGCCTGGGCCTGGGCCTGGGCCTGGGCCTGGGCCTGGGCCTGGGCCTGGGCCTGGGCCTGGGCCTGGGCCTGGGCCTGGGCCTGGGCCTGGGCCTGGGCCTGGGCCTGGGCCTGGGCCTGGGCCTGGGCCTGGGCCTGGGCCTGGGCCTGGGCCTGGGCCTGGGCCTGGGCCTGGGCCTGGGCCTGGGCCTGGGCCTGGGCCTGGGCCTGGGCCTGGGCCTGGGCCTGGGCCTGGGCCTGGGCCTGGGCCTGGGCCTGGGCCTGGGCCTGGGCCTGGGCCTGGGCCTGGGCCTGGGCCTGGGCCTGGGCCTGGGCCTGGGCCTGGGCCTGGGCCTGGGCCTGGGCCTGGGCCTGGGCCTGGGCCTGGGCCTGGGCCTGGGCCTGGGCCTGGGCCTGGGCCTGGGCCTGGGCCTGGGCCTGGGCCTGGGCCTGGGCCTGGGCCTGGGCCTGGGCCTGGGCCTGGGCCTGGGCCTGGGCCTGGGCCTGGGCCTGGGCCTGGGCCTGGGCCTGGGCCTGGGCCTGGGCCTGGGCCTGGGCCTGGGCCTGGGCCTGGGCCTGGGCCTGGGCCTGGGCCTGGGCCTGGGCCTGGGCCTGGGCCTGGGCCTGGGCCTGGGCCTGGGCCTGGGCCTGGGCCTGGGCCTGGGCCTGGGCCTGGGCCTGGGCCTGGCCTGGGCCTGGGCCTGGGCCTGGGCCTGGGCCTGGGCCTGGGCCTGGGCCTGGGCCTGGGCCTGGGCCTGGGCCTGGGCCTGGGCCTGGGCCTGGGCCTGGGCCTGGGCCTGGGCCTGGGCCTGGGCCTGGGCCTGGGCCTGGGCCTGGGCCTGGGCCTGGGCCTGGGCCTGGGCCTGGGCCTGGGCCTGGGCCTGGGCCTGGGCCTGGGCCTGGGCCTGGGCCTGGGCCTGGGCCTGGGCCTGGGCCTGGGCCTGGGCCTGGGCCTGGGCCTGGGCCTGGGCCTGGGCCTGGGCCTGGGCCTGGGCCTGGGCCTGGGCCTGGGCCTGGGCCTGGGCCTGGGCCTGGGCCTGGGCCTGGGCCTGGGCCTGGGCCTGGGCCTGGGCCTGGGCCTGGGCCTGGGCCTGGGCCTGGGCCTGGGCCTGGGCCTGGGCCTGGGCCTGGGCCTGGGCCTGGGCCTGGGCCTGGGCCTGGGCCTGGGCCTGGGCCTGGGCCTGGGCCTGGGCCTGGGCCTGGGCCTGGGCCTGGGCCTGGGCCTGGGCCTGGGCCTGGGCCTGGGCCTGGGCCTGGGCCTGGGCCTGGGCCTGGGCCTGGGCCTGGGCCTGGGCCTGGGCCTGGGCCTGGGCCTGGGCCTGGGCCTGGGCCTGGGCCTGGGCCTGGGCCTGGGCCTGGGCCTGGGCCTGGGCCTGGGCCTGGGCCTGGGCCTGGGCCTGGGCCTGGGCCTGGGCCTGGGCCTGGGCCTGGGCCTGGGCCTGGGCCTGGGCCTGGGCCTGGGCCTGGGCCTGGGCCTGGCCTGGGCCTGGGCCTGGGCCTGGGCCTGGGCCTGGGCCTGGGCCTGGGCCTGGGCCTGGGCCTGGGCCTGGGCCTGGGCCTGGGCCTGGGCCTGGGCCTGGGCCTGGGCCTGGGCCTGGGCCTGGGCCTGGGCCTGGGCCTGGGCCTGGGCCTGGGCCTGGGCCTGGGCCTGGGCCTGGGCCTGGGCCTGGGCCTGGGCCTGGGCCTGGGCCTGGGCCTGGGCCTGGGCCTGGGCCTGGGCCTGGGCCTGGGCCTGGGCCTGGGCCTGGGCCTGGGCCTGGGCCTGGGCCTGGGCCTGGGCCTGGGCCTGGGCCTGGGCCTGGGCCTGGGCCTGGGCCTGGGCCTGGGCCTGGGCCTGGGCCTGGGCCTGGGCCTGGGCCTGGGCCTGGGCCTGGGCCTGGGCCTGGGCCTGGGCCTGGGCCTGGGCCTGGGCCTGGGCCTGGGCCTGGGCCTGGGCCTGGGCCTGGGCCTGGGCCTGGGCCTGGGCCTGGGCCTGGGCCTGGGCCTGGGCCTGGGCCTGGGCCTGGGCCTGGGCCTGGGCCTGGGCCTGGGCCTGGGCCTGGGCCTGGGCCTGGGCCTGGGCCTGGGCCTGGGCCTGGGCCTGGGCCTGGGCCTGGGCCTGGGCCTGGGCCTGGGCCTGGGCCTGGGCCTGGGCCTGGGCCTGGGCCTGGGCCTGGGCCTGGGCCTGGGCCTGGGCCTGGGCCTGGGCCTGGGCCTGGGCCTGGGCCTGGGCCTGGGCCTGGGCCTGGGCCTGGGCCTGGGCCTGGGCCTGGGCCTGGGCCTGGGCCTGGGCCTGGGCCTGGGCCTGGGCCTGGGCCTGGGCCTGGGCCTGGGCCTGGGCCTGGGCCTGGGCCTGGGCCTGGGCCTGGGCCTGGGCCTGGGCCTGGGCCTGGGCCTGGGCCTGGGCCTGGGCCTGGGCCTGGGCCTGGGCCTGGGCCTGGGCCTGGGCCTGGGCCTGGGCCTGGGCCTGGGCCTGGGCCTGGGCCTGGGCCTGGGCCTGGGCCTGGGCCTGGGCCTGGGCCTGGGCCTGGGCCTGGGCCTGGGCCTGGGCCTGGGCCTGGGCCTGGGCCTGGGCCTGGGCCTGGGCCTGGGCCTGGCCTGGGCCTGGGCCTGGGCCTGGGCCTGGGCCTGGGCCTGGGCCTGGGCCTGGGCCTGGGCCTGGGCCTGGGCCTGGGCCTGGGCCTGGGCCTGGGCCTGGGCCTGGGCCTGGGCCTGGGCCTGGGCCTGGGCCTGGGCCTGGGCCTGGGCCTGGGCCTGGGCCTGGGCCTGGGCCTGGGCCTGGGCCTGGGCCTGGGCCTGGGCCTGGGCCTGGGCCTGGGCCTGGGCCTGGGCCTGGGCCTGGGCCTGGGCCTGGGCCTGGGCCTGGGCCTGGGCCTGGGCCTGGGCCTGGGCCTGGGCCTGGGCCTGGGCCTGGGCCTGGGCCTGGGCCTGGGCCTGGGCCTGGGCCTGGGCCTGGGCCTGGGCCTGGGCCTGGGCCTGGGCCTGGGCCTGGGCCTGGGCCTGGGCCTGGGCCTGGGCCTGGGCCTGGGCCTGGGCCTGGGCCTGGGCCTGGGCCTGGGCCTGGGCCTGGGCCTGGGCCTGGGCCTGGGCCTGGGCCTGGGCCTGGGCCTGGGCCTGGGCCTGGGCCTGGGCCTGGGCCTGGGCCTGGGCCTGGGCCTGGGCCTGGGCCTGGGCCTGGGCCTGGGCCTGGGCCTGGGCCTGGGCCTGGGCCTGGGCCTGGGCCTGGGCCTGGGCCTGGGCCTGGGCCTGGGCCTGGGCCTGGGCCTGGGCCTGGGCCTGGGCCTGGGCCTGGGCCTGGGCCTGGGCCTGGGCCTGGGCCTGGGCCTGGGCCTGGGCCTGGGCCTGGGCCTGGCCTGGGCCTGGGCCTGGGCCTGGGCCTGGGCCTGGGCCTGGGCCTGGGCCTGGGCCTGGGCCTGGGCCTGGGCCTGGGCCTGGGCCTGGGCCTGGGCCTGGGCCTGGGCCTGGGCCTGGGCCTGGGCCTGGGCCTGGGCCTGGGCCTGGGCCTGGGCCTGGGCCTGGGCCTGGGCCTGGGCCTGGGCCTGGGCCTGGGCCTGGGCCTGGGCCTGGGCCTGGGCCTGGGCCTGGGCCTGGGCCTGGGCCTGGGCCTGGGCCTGGGCCTGGGCCTGGGCCTGGGCCTGGGCCTGGGCCTGGGCCTGGGCCTGGGCCTGGGCCTGGGCCTGGGCCTGGGCCTGGGCCTGGGCCTGGGCCTGGGCCTGGGCCTGGGCCTGGGCCTGGGCCTGGGCCTGGGCCTGGGCCTGGGCCTGGGCCTGGGCCTGGGCCTGGGCCTGGGCCTGGGCCTGGGCCTGGGCCTGGGCCTGGGCCTGGGCCTGGGCCTGGGCCTGGGCCCTGGGCCTGGGCCTGGGCCTGGGCCTGGGCCTGGGCCTGGGCCTGGGCCTGGGCCTGGGCCTGGGCCTGGGCCTGGGCCTGGGCCTGGGCCTGGGCCTGGGCCTGGGCCTGGGCCTGGGCCTGGGCCTGGGCCTGGGCCTGGGCCTGGGCCTGGGCCTGGGCCTGGGCCTGGGCCTGGGCCTGGGCCTGGGCCTGGGCCTGGGCCTGGGCCTGGGCCTGGGCCTGGGCCTGGGCCTGGGCCTGGGCCTGGGCCTGGGCCTGGGCCTGGGCCTGGGCCTGGGCCTGGGCCTGGGCCTGGGCCTGGGCCTGGGCCTGGGCCTGGGCCTGGGCCTGGGCCTGGGCCTGGGCCTGGGCCTGGGCCTGGGCCTGGGCCTGGGCCTGGGCCTGGGCCTGGGCCTGGGCCTGGGCCTGGGCCTGGGCCTGGGCCTGGGCCTGGGCCTGGGCCTGGGCCTGGGCCTGGGCCTGGGCCTGGGCCTGGGCCTGGGCCTGGGCCTGGGCCTGGGCCTGGGCCTGGGCCTGGGCCTGGGCCTGGGCCTGGGCCTGGGCCTGGGCCTGGGCCTGGGCCTGGGCCTGGGCCTGGGCCTGGGCCTGGGCCTGGGCCTGGGCCTGGGCCTGGGCCTGGGCCTGGGCCTGGGCCTGGGCCTGGGCCTGGGCCTGGGCCTGGGCCTGGGCCTGGGCCTGGGCCTGGGCCTGGGCCTGGGCCTGGGCCTGGGCCTGGGCCTGGGCCTGGGCCTGGGCCTGGGCCTGGGCCTGGGCCTGGGCCTGGGCCTGGGCCTGGGCCTGGGCCTGGGCCTGGGCCTGGGCCTGGGCCTGGGCCTGGGCCTGGGCCTGGGCCTGGGCCTGGGCCTGGGCCTGGGCCTGGGCCTGGGCCTGGGCCTGGGCCTGGGCCTGGGCCTGGGCCTGGGCCTGGGCCTGGGCCTGGGCCTGGGCCTGGGCCTGGGCCTGGGCCTGGGCCTGGGCCTGGGCCTGGGCCTGGGCCTGGGCCTGGGCCTGGGCCTGGGCCTGGGCCTGGGCCTGGGCCTGGGCCTGGGCCTGGGCCTGGGCCTGGGCCTGGGCCTGGGCCTGGGCCTGGGCCTGGGCCTGGGCCTGGGCCTGGGCCTGGGCCTGGGCCTGGGCCTGGGCCTGGGCCTGGGCCTGGGCCTGGGCCTGGGCCTGGGCCTGGGCCTGGGCCTGGGCCTGGGCCTGGGCCTGGGCCTGGGCCTGGGCCTGGGCCTGGGCCTGGGCCTGGGCCTGGGCCTGGGCCTGGGCCTGGGCCTGGGCCTGGGCCTGGGCCTGGGCCTGGGCCTGGGCCTGGGCCTGGGCCTGGGCCTGGGCCTGGGCCTGGGCCTGGGCCTGGGCCTGGGCCTGGGCCTCTGGGCCTGGGCCTGGGCCTGGGCCTGGGCCTGGGCCTGGGCCTGGGCCTGGGCCTGGGCCTGGGCCTGGGCCTGGGCCTGGGCCTGGGCCTGGGCCTGGGCCTGGGCCTGGGCCTGGGCCTGGGCCTGGGCCTGGGCCTGGGCCTGGGCCTGGGCCTGGGCCTGGGCCTGGGCCTGGGCCTGGGCCTGGGCCTGGGCCTGGGCCTGGGCCTGGGCCTGGGCCTGGGCCTGGGCCTGGGCCTGGGCCTGGGCCTGGGCCTGGGCCTGGGCCTGGGCCTGGGCCTGGGCCTGGGCCTGGGCCTGGGCCTGGGCCTGGGCCTGGGCCTGGGCCTGGGCCTGGGCCTGGGCCTGGGCCTGGGCCTGGGCCTGGGCCTGGGCCTGGGCCTGGGCCTGGGCCTGGGCCTGGGCCTGGGCCTGGGCCTGGGCCTGGGCCTGGGCCTGGGCCTGGGCCTGGGCCTGGGCCTGGGCCTGGGCCTGGGCCTGGGCCTGGGCCTGGGCCTGGGCCTGGGCCTGGGCCTGGGCCTGGGCCTGGGCCTGGGCCTGGGCCTGGGCCTGGGCCTGGGCCTGGGCCTGGGCCTGGGCCTGGGCCTGGGCCTGGGCCTGGGCCCTGGGCCTGGGCCTGGGCCTGGGCCTGGGCCTGGGCCTGGGCCTGGGCCTGGGCCTGGGCCTGGGCCTGGGCCTGGGCCTGGGCCTGGGCCTGGGCCTGGGCCTGGGCCTGGGCCTGGGCCTGGGCCTGGGCCTGGGCCTGGGCCTGGGCCTGGGCCTGGGCCTGGGCCTGGGCCTGGGCCTGGGCCTGGGCCTGGGCCTGGGCCTGGGCCTGGGCCTGGGCCTGGGCCTGGGCCTGGGCCTGGGCCTGGGCCTGGGCCTGGGCCTGGGCCTGGGCCTGGGCCTGGGCCTGGGCCTGGGCCTGGGCCTGGGCCTGGGCCTGGGCCTGGGCCTGGGCCTGGGCCTGGGCCTGGGCCTGGGCCTGGGCCTGGGCCTGGGCCTGGGCCTGGGCCTGGGCCTGGGCCTGGGCCTGGGCCTGGGCCTGGGCCTGGGCCTGGGCCTGGGCCTGGGCCTGGGCCTGGGCCCTGGGCCTGGGCCTGGGCCTGGGCCTGGGCCTGGGCCTGGGCCTGGGCCTGGGCCTGGGCCTGGGCCTGGGCCTGGGCCTGGGCCTGGGCCTGGGCCTGGGCCCTGGGCCTGGGCCTGGGCCCTGGGCCTGGGCCTGGGCCTGGGCCTGGGCCTGGGCCTGGGCCTGGGCCTGGGCCTGGGCCTGGGCCTGGGCCTGGGCCTGGGCCTGGGCCTGGGCCTGGGCCTGGGCCTGGGCCTGGGCCTGGGCCTGGGCCTGGGCCTGGGCCTGGGCCTGGGCCTGGGCCTGGGCCTGGGCCTGGGCCTGGGCCTGGGCCTGGGCCTGGGCCTGGGCCTGGGCCTGGGCCTGGGCCTGGGCCTGGGCCTGGGCCTGGGCCTGGGCCTGGGCCTGGGCCTGGGCCTGGGCCTGGGCCTGGGCCTGGGCCTGGGCCTGGGCCTGGGCCTGGGCCTGGGCCTGGGCCTGGGCCTGGGCCTGGGCCTGGGCCTGGGCCTGGGCCTGGGCCTGGGCCTGGGCCTGGGCCTGGGCCTGGGCCTGGGCCTGGGCCTGGGCCTGGGCCTGGGCCTGGGCCTGGGCCTGGGCCTGGGCCTGGGCCTGGGCCTGGGCCTGGGCCTGGGCCTGGGCCTGGGCCTGGGCCTGGGCCTGGGCCTGGGCCTGGGCCTGGGCCTGGGCCTGGGCCTGGGCCTGGGCCTGGGCCTGGGCCTGGGCCTGGGCCTGGGCCTGGGCCTGGGCCTGGGCCTGGGCCTGGGCCTGGGCCTGGGCCTGGGCCTGGGCCTGGGCCTGGGCCTGGGCCTGGGCCTGGGCCTGGGCCTGGGCCTGGGCCTGGGCCTGGGCCTGGGCCTGGGCCTGGGCCTGGGCCTGGGCCTGGGCCTGGGCCTGGGCCTGGGCCTGGGCCTGGGCCTGGGCCTGGGCCTGGGCCTGGGCCTGGGCCTGGGCCTGGGCCTGGGCCTGGGCCTGGGCCTGGGCCTGGGCCTGGGCCTGGGCCTGGGCCTGGGCCTGGGCCTGGGCCTGGGCCTGGGCCTGGGCCTGGGCCTGGGCCTGGGCCTGCCTGGGCCTGGGCCTGGGCCTGGGCCTGGGCCTGGGCCTGGGCCTGGGCCTGGGCCTGGGCCTGGGCCTGGGCCTGGGCCTGGGCCTGGGCCTGGGCCTGGGCCTGGGCCTGGGCCTGGGCCTGGGCCTGGGCCTGGGCCTGGGCCTGGGCCTGGGCCTGGGCCTGGGCCTGGGCCTGGGCCTGGGCCTGGGCCTGGGCCTGGGCCTGGGCCTGGGCCTGGGCCTGGGCCTGGGCCTGGGCCTGGGCCTGGGCCTGGGCCTGGGCCTGGGCCTGGGCCTGGGCCTGGGCCTGGGCCTGGGCCTGGGCCTGGGCCTGGGCCTGGGCCTGGGCCTGGGCCTGGGCCTGGGCCTGGGCCTGGGCCTGGGCCTGGGCCTGGGCCTGGGCCTGGGCCTGGGCCTGGGCCTGGGCCTGGGCCTGGGCCTGGGCCTGGGCCTGGGCCTGGGCCTGGGCCTGGGCCTGGGCCTGGGCCTGGCCTGGGCCTGGGCCTGGGCCTGGGCCTGGGCCTGGGCCTGGGCCTGGGCCTGGGCCTGGGCCTGGGCCTGGGCCTGGGCCTGGGCCTGGGCCTGGGCCTGGGCCTGGCCTGGGCCTGGGCCTGGGCCTGGGCCTGGGCCTGGGCCTGGGCCTGGGCCTGGGCCTGGGCCTGGGCCTGGGCCTGGGCCTGGGCCTGGCCTGGGCCTGGGCCTGGGCCTGGGCCTGGGCCTGGGCCTGGGCCTGGGCCTGGGCCTGGGCCTGGGCCTGGGCCTGGGCCTGGGCCTGGGCCTGGGCCTGGGCCCTGGGCCTGGGCCTGGGCCTGGGCCTGGCCTGGGCCTGGGCCTGGGCCTGGGCCTGGGCCTGGGCCTGGGCCTGGGCCTGGGCCTGGGCCTGGGCCTGGGCCTGGGCCTGGGCCTGGGCCTGGGCCTGGGCCTGGGCCTGGGCCTGGGCCTGGGCCTGGGCCTGGGCCTGGGCCTGGGCCTGGGCCTGGGCCTGGGCCTGGGCCTGGGCCTGGGCCTGGGCCTGGGCCTGGGCCTGGGCCTGGGCCTGGGCCTGCCTGGGCCTGGGCCTGGGCCTGGGCCTGGGCCTGGGCCTGGGCCTGGGCCTGGGCCTGGGCCTGGGCCTGGGCCTGGGCCTGGGCCTGGGCCTGGGCCTGGGCCTGGGCCTGGGCCTGGGCCTGGGCCTGGGCCTGGGCCTGGGCCTGGGCCTGGGCCTGGGCCTGGGCCTGGGCCTCTGGGCCCCTGGGCCTGGGCCTGGGCCTGGGCCTGGGCCTGGGCCTGGGCCTGGGCCTGGGCCTGGGCCTGGGCCTGGGCCTGGGCCTGGGCCTGGGCCTGGGCCTGGGCCCCTGGGCCTGGGCCCTGGGCCTGGGCCTGGGCCTGGGCCTGGGCCTGGGCCTGGGCCTGGGCCTGGGCCTGGGCCTGGGCCTGGGCCTGGGCCTGGGCCTGGGCCTGGGCCTGGGCCTGGGCCTGGGCCTGGGCCTGGGCCTGGGCCTGGGCCTGGGCCTGGGCCTGGGCCTGGGCCTGGGCCTCCCAGCCTGGGCCTGGGCCTGGGCCTGGGCCTGGGCCTGGGCCTCGGGCCTGGGCCTGGGCCTGGGCCCTGGGCCTGGGCCTGGGCCTGGGCCTGGGCCTGGGCCTGGGCCTGGGCCTGGGCCTGGGCCTGGGCCTGGGCCTGGGCCTGGGCCTGGGCCTGGGCCTGGGCCTGGGCCTGGGCCTGGGCCTGGGCCTGGGCCTGGGCCTGGGCCTGGGCCTGGGCCTGGGCCTGGGCCTGGGCCTGGGCCTGGGCCTGGGCCTGGGCCTGGGCCTGGGCCTGGGCCTGGGCCTGGGCCCCTGGGCCTGGGCCTGGGCCCTGGGCCTGGGCCTGCCTGGGCCTGGGCCTGGGCCCTGGGCCTGGGCCTGGGCCTGGGCCTGGGCCTGGGCCTGGGCCTGGGCCTGGGCCTGGGCCTGGGCCTGGGCCTGGGCCTGCCTGGGCCTGGGCCTGGGCCTGGGCCTGGGCCTGGGCCTGGGCCTGGGCCTGGGCCTGGGCCTGGGCCTCTGGGCCTGGGCCTGGGCCTGGGCCTGGGCCTGGGCCTGGGCCCTGGGCCTGGGCCTGGGCCTGGGCCTGGGCCTGGGCCTGGGCCTGGGCCTGGGCCTGGGCCTGGGCCTGGGCCTGGGCCTGGGCCTGGGCCTGGGCCCTGGGCCTGGGCCTGGGCCTGGGCCTGGGCCTGGGCCTGGGCCTGGGCCTGGGCCTGGGCCTGGGCCTGGGCCTGGGCCTGGGCCTGGGCCTGGGCCTGGGCCTGGGCCTGGGCCTGGGCCTCCTGCCTGGGCCTGGGCCTGGGCCTGGGCCTGGGCCTGGGCCTGGGCCTGGGCCTGGGCCTGGGCCTGGGCCTGGGCCTGGGCCTGTGGGCCTGGGCCTGGCCTGGGCCTGGGCCTGGGCCTGGGCCTGGGCCTCCCTGGGCCTGGGCCTGGGCCTGGGCCTGGGCCTGGGCCTGGGCCTGGGCCTGGGCCTGGGCCTGGGCCTGGGCCTGGGCCTGGGCCTGGGCCTGGGCCTGGGCCTGGGCCTGGGCCTGGGCCTGGGCCTGGGCCTGGGCCTGGGCCTGGGCCTGGGCCTGGGCCTGGGCCTGGGCCTGGGCCTGGGCCTGGGCCTGGGCCTGGGCCTGGGCCTGGGCCTGGGCCTGGGCCTGGGCCTGCCTGGGCCTGGGCCTGGGCCTGGGCCTGGGCCTGGGCCTGGGCCTGGGCCTGGGCCTGGGCCTGGGCCTGGGCCTGGGCCTGGGCCTGGGCCTGGGCCTGGGCCTGGGCCTGGGCCTGGGCCTGGGCCTGGGCCTGGGCCTGGGCCTGGGCCTGGGCCTGGGCCTGGGCCTGGGCCTGGGCCTGGGCCTGGGCCTGGGCCTGGGCCTGGGCCTGGGCCTGGGCCTGGGCCTGGGCCTGGGCCTGGGCCTGGGCCTGGGCCTGGGCCTGGGCCTGGGCCTGGGCCTGGGCCTGGGCCTGGGCCTGGGCCTGGGCCTGGGCCTGGGCCTGGGCCTGGGCCTGGGCCTGGGCCTGGGCCTGGGCCTGGGCCTGGGCCTGGGCCTGCCTGGGCCTGGGCCTGGGCCTGGGCCTGGGCCTGGGCCTGGGCCTGGGCCTGGGCCTGGGCCTGGGCCTGGGCCTGGGCCTGGGCCTGGGCCTGGGCCTGGGCCTGGGCCTGGGCCTGGGCCTGGGCCTGGGCCTGGGCCTGGGCCTGGGCCTGGGCCTGGGCCTGGGCCTGGGCCTGGGCCTGGGCCTGGCCTGGGCCTGGGCCTGGGCCTGGGCCTGGGCCTGGGCCTGGGCCTGGGCCTGGGCCTGGGCCTGGGCCTGGGCCTGGGCCTCCTGGGCCTGGGCCTGGGCCTGGGCCTGGGCCTGGGCCTGGGCCTGGGCCTGGGCCTGGGCCTGGGCCTGGGCCTGGGCCTGGGCCTGGGCCTGGGCCTGGGCCTGGGCCTGGGCCTGGGCCTGGGCCTAAACCTGGGCCTGGGCCTGGGCCTGGGCCTGGGCCTGGGCCTGGGCCTGGGCCTGGGCCTGGGCCTGGGCCTGGGCCTGGGCCTGGGCCTGGGCCTGGGCCTGGGCCTGGGCCTGGGCCTGGGCCTGGGCCTGGGCCTGGGCCTGGGCCTGGGCCTGGCCTGGGCCTGGGCCTGGGCCTGGGCCTGGGCCTGGGCCTGGGCCTGGGCCTGGGCCTGGGCCTGGGCCTGGGCCTGGGCCTGGGCCTGGGCCTGGGCCTGGCCAGCCTGGGCCTGGGCCTGGGCCTGGGCCTGGGCCTGGGCCTGGGCCTGGGCCTGGGCCTGGGCCTGGGCCTGGGCCTGGGCCTGGGCCTGGGCCTGGGCCTGGGCCTGGGCCTGGGCCTGGGCCTGGGCCTGGGCCTGGGCCTGGGCCTGGGCCTGGGCCTGGGCCTGGGCCTGGGCCTGGGCCTGGGCCTGGGCCCTGGGCCTGGGCCTGGGCCTGGGCCTGGGCCTGGGCCTGGGCCTGGGCCTGGGCCTGGGCCTGGGCCTGGGCCTGGGCCTGGCCTGGGCCTGGGCCTCCTGGGCCTGGGCCTGGGCCTGGGCCTCCTGGGCCTGGGCCTGGGCCTGGGCCTGGGCCTGGGCCTGGGCCTGGGCCTGGGCCTGGGCCTGGGCCTGGGCCTGCCTGGGCCTGGGCCTGGGCCTGGGCCTGGGCCTGGGCCTGGGCCTGGGCCTGGGCCTGGGCCTGGGCCTGGGCCTGGGCCTGGGCCTGGGCCTGGGCCTGGGCCTGGGCCTGGGCCTGGGCCTGGGCCTGGGCTGGGCCTGGGCCTGGGCCTGCCTGGGCCTGGGCCTGGGCCTGGGCCTGGGCCTGGGCCTGGGCCTGGGCCTGGGCCTGGGCCTGGGCCTGGGCCTGGGCCTGGGCCTGGGCCTGGGCCTGGGCCTGGGCCTGGGCCTGGGCCTGGGCCTGGGCCTGGGCCTGGGCCTGGGCCTGGGCCTAAATAAACCTAAACCTGGGCCTGGGCCTGGGCCTGGGCCTCTGGCTGGGCCTGGGCCTGGGCCTGGGCCTGGGCCTGGGCCTGGGCCTGGGCCTGGGCCTGGGCCTGGGCCTGGGCCTGGGCCTGGGCCTGGGCCTGGGCCTGGGCCTGGGCCTGGGCCTGGGCTGGGCCTGGGCCTGGGCCTGGGCCTGGGCCTGGGCCTGGGCCTGGGCCTGGGCCTGGGCCTGGGCCTCCTGGGCCTGGGCCTGGGCCTGGGCCTGGGCCTGGGCCTGGGCCTGGGCCTGGGCCTGGGCCTGGGCCTGGGCCTGGGCCTGGGCCTGGGCCTGGGCCTGGGCCTGGCCAGCCTGCCTAAACCTGGCGCCTGGGCCTGGGCCTGGGCCTGGGCCTGGGCCTGGGCCTGGGCCTGGGCCTAAATGGCCTGCCTGGCCTGGGCCTGGGCCTGGGCCTGGGCCTGGGCCTGGGCCTGGGCCTGGGCCTGGGCCTGGGCCTGGGCCTAAACTGGGCCTAAACCTGGGCCTGGGCCTGGGCCTGGGCCTAAACCTGGGCCTCCCTGGCCTGCCTGGGCCTGGGCCTGGGCCTGGGCCTAAACCTGGGCCTGGGCCTGGGCCTGGGCCTGGGCCTAGGCCTGGGCCCTGGGCCTGGGCCTGGGCCTGGGCCTGGGCCTGGGCCTGGGCCACAGGCCTGGGCCTGGGCCTGGCCTGGGCCTGGGCCTAGGCCTGGGCCTGGGCCTGGGCCTGGGCCTGGGCCTGGGCCTGGGCCTGGGCCTGGGCCTAGGCCTGGGCCTGGGCCAGGCCTGGGCCTGGGCCTGGGCCTGGGCCTGGGCCTGGGCCTGGGCCTGGGCCTGGGCCTGGGCCTGGGCCTGGGCCTGGGCCTGGGCCTGGGCCTGGGCCTGGGCCTGGGCCTGGGCCTGGGCCTGGGCCTGGGCCTGGGCCTGGCCTGGGCCTGGGCCTGGGACCTGGGCCTGGGCCTGGGCCTGGGCCTGGGCCTGGGCCTGGGCCTGGGCCTGGGCCTGCCTGGGCCTGGGCCTGGGCCTGGGCCTGGGCCTGGGCCTGGCCTGCCTGGGCCTGGGCCTGGGCCTGGGCCTGGGCCTGCCTGGGCCTGGGCCTGGGCCTGGGCCTGGGCCTGGGCCTAGCCTGGGCCTGGGCCTGGGCCTGGGCCTGGGCCTGGGCCTAAATGGGCCTAAATGGGCCTGGGCCTGGGCCTGGGCCTTCTACCTGGGCCTGGGCCTGGGCCTACACACCTGGGCCTGGGCCTGGCCTGGGCCTGGGCCTGGGCCTGGGCCTGGGCCTGGGCCTGGGCCTGGGCCATCAAACCTAGGCCTGGGCCTGGGCCTGGGCCTGGGCCTGGGCCTGGGCCTGGGCCTGGGCCTGGGCCTAAACTGGGCCTGGGCCTGGGCCTGGGCCTGGGCCTGGGCCTGGGCCTAACCTGGGCCTGGGCCTGGGCCTGGGCCTGGGCCTGGGCCTGGCCTGGGCCTGGGCCTGGGCCTGGGCCTGGGCCTGGGCCTGGGCCTAAACCTGGGCCTGGGCCTGGGCCTGGGCCTGGGCCTGGAACCTGGGCCTAAACCTAAACCTGGGCCTAAACCTGGGCCTGGGCCTAGGCCTGGGCCTGGGCCTGCCTGGCCTGCCTAAACCTAAACCTAAACCTAAAACCTGGGCCTGGGCCTGGGCCTGGGCCTGGGCCTGGGCCTGGGCCTGGCCTAAACCTGGGCCTGGGCCTGCCGGCCTGGGCCTGTGGCCTGGGCCTGGGCCTGGGCCTGGGCCTGGGCCTGGGCCTGGGCCTGGCCTGGGCCTGGGCCTGGGCCTGGGCCTACCTGGGCCTGGGCCTGGGCCTGGGCCTGGGCCTGGGCCTGGGCCTGGGCCTGGGCCTGGGCCTGGGCCTGGGCCTGGGCCTGGGCCTGGGCCTGGGCCGGCCTGGGCCTGGGCCTGGGCCTGGGCCTGGGCCTGGGCCTGGGCCTGGGCCTGGGCCTGGGCCTGGGCCTGGGCCTGGGCCTGGGCCTGGGCCTGGGCCTCCAGGCCTGGGCCTGGGCCTGGGCCTGGGCCTAGGCCTGGGCCTGGGCCTGGGCCACCAGGCCTGGGCCTGGGCCTGGGCCTGGGCCTGGGCCACAGGCCTGGGCCTGGGCCTGGGCCTGGGCCTGGGCCTGGGCCTGCCACAGGCCTGGGCCTGGGCCTGGGCCTAGGCCTGGGCCTGGGCCTGGGCCTGGGCCTGGGCCTGGCCTGCCTGGGCCTGGGCCTGGGCCTGGGCCTGGGCCTGGGCCCGGCCTGGGCCTGGGCCTGGGCCTGGGCCTGGGCCTGGGCCTGGGCCTGGGCCTGGGCCTGGGCCTGGGCCTGGGCCTGGGCCTGGGCCCACAGGCCTGGGCCTCCCTACCTGGGCCTGGGCCTGGGCCCTGGGCCTGGGCCCCAGGCCTGGGCCTGGGCCTGGGCCTGGGCCTGGGCCTGGGCCTGGGCCTAGGCCTGGCCTGGGCCTGGGCCTGACCTGGGCCTGGGCCTGGGCCTCCCTGCCTGGCCTGGGCCTGGGCCTGGGCCTGGGCCTGGGCCTGGGCCTGGGCCTGGGCCTGGGCCTACCCCAAGGCCTACCCTGGGCCTGGGCCTGGGCCTGGGCCTGGGCCTGGGCCTGGGCCCCAGGCCTGGGCCTGGGCCTGGGCCTGGGCCTGGGCCCCAGCCTGGGCCTGGGCCTGGGCCTGGGCCTGGGCCTGGGCCTGGGCCTGGGCCTGGGCCCCTGGGCCAAGGCCCCTGGGCCTGGGCCTGGGCCTGGGCCTGGGCCTGGGCCTGAACCTGCCCACCCTGGGCCTCCCCTGGGCCTGGGCCACCTGGGCCTCCCCAGGCCTAAACCCTAAACCTAAACCTGCCACCTGGGCCTGAGCCTAGGCCTGGGCCTGGGCCTGGGCCTGGGCCCCTGGGCCTGGGCCTGGGCCTGAACCTGGGCCTCTGACCTGGGCCCCTGGGCCTGGGCCTGACCTCCTAAACCTGGGCCTGGGCCTCTGGCCTGGGCCTGGGCCTGGGCCTCCTGGGCCAACCTGGGCCTGGGCCTGACCCCCAGGCCTGGGCCTGGGCCTGGGCCTGGGCCTGGGCCTGGGCCCCTGGGCCTACCTGGGCCTACCCCTGGGCCTGGGCCTGGGCCTGGGCCTGGGCCTGGGCCCCAGGCCTGGGCCCCAACCTGGGCCTCCTACCCTGGGCCTGGGCCACTGGGCCTCCAGGCCTGGGCCTGACCTGGGCCTCTGACCTGGGCCTGGGCCACCCTGAACCTGGGCCTGGGCCTGGGCCTAAACCTGGGCCTGGCCACCTGGGCCTGACCAACCTGGGCCTGACCTACCTCCACCTGGGCCTACCTGGGCCACCTCCAGGCCTGGGCCGACCCCTGGGCCTGACCCTGAACCTGGGCCTGGGCCCTGGGCCCCTGGGCCTGGGCCTCCACAAACCTGGCCCCCTGGGCCTGACCTAACCTGGGCCTGGGCCTGGGCCACCTAACCTAGGCCCTGAACCTAACCTAAACCTAAACCTACAACCCTAAACCTAAACCTAAACCTAAACCTACTAAACCTGCTGCCTAAACCTAAACCCTAAACCCTAAACCTCCTGGCCTAACCAACCTTAAACTGACCCTAAACCTGAACCACCTTGACCCCAACCACAGCCTGAACCCCCAAACCCCAACCTTAATCCTTAAACCCTAAACTCCCAACCAAACTCAATCCCTGAACTAAATCCGGAACCACGAGCTACATCGCCTAAATGCGGGAATACTAGACATTTGACTAATATTCTACTATAGTTAGGCTTAATAGTTAATGGACAACTAATACGTTGCAGATTAAGTAATTTAAGATTGATCATATGTAATAGTAACTATTACTAAAGTATTAAGATTAACTGCATAAAAGTCTGTCATCGATAGCTATGTGAGAACTAACAAGCTGACTTAGAAAGCAAAAATTAAAATAGATAGATGGTACAATGGACCAAAGGATCCACACTTCATAATCAATCAACCTTAATTTGTGGACCATGCAAACAAAATACAACAACCAGTAACTTTAACAGAAAAGTTCCTAGAAACTCCTGTACAAACATAACAGTTGAGATGATATAAGCAGAAAAGTCATTCGAGTTAATACCAAAGTTGTACCCTCATAATCTTCATTATGCTAGCATGCAATTGAACCAAGACAACATAGAAGAAAGATATCACCTTGCAATCTTTATTACACTAGCTTGCACTTGAACTAAGACAACATAGAAAGCTAGAAGACAACTAAATCTCTAGCTGAATAATATGATAGAATATGACCTGCTGATAATGTTTCACAAGGGCAATTTTCATAGACAACATGAAATCTCTAGCTAAATCCATATTTGCATTACTGTACTAGGAAACTATGGCATGCCACTTACCAAAAAAAAAAACCTGTGGCATGCCAAAATATAGGAAACAGACATATTATCTAAGGTTTGACTAAAATTTTCATTCAAAATGACAACAAACAATCAGAACACAAAAGCTCAATGGCATACTAGATACTGCTTTTTCTATTGTGGGAAAATATTGCATTCAACTCGAGAGGATTTTCTGCATATGGACTAAGGATGCCATGGTTGTTCCTGTTATTCAAGATGAAATTGACTGGATTAGCATTCAACAAAAAGATATCAACATTCTTACGAACAGTTTCAAATGTGAAACAGACCTTGAAAAGATCAATGACAACAAGACTAGCTAAGTTACGGATAACTTTTCTTGCAGCTGCATGCACGGCCACTGAACCTCCCATGCTACAGGGACAGAATTAGAAGAGACATGTATTTAAAGATTATTTTAGTCAAATGTAAAATCAAATTAGATGTTCAAATCACATGCATGAGAAGTTACATATTTTTAAACAACAACAAAACCATAAACACATATTATTGTGTAAATTTCTCAGTCACTACATAATGAAGGAACAAACAAAATAAATTACTAGTAGTTGTCTAGCGCACAAGGAGAGCTATAAATTTTTTCTTCTTCATAGCAATTCTGTGATGCAACTTCAGCGTTATCCCCTCAGTTGATTAATTTCTAGTAAAAGTTAACACAAGAAGAACCTGGATTATTGTCTAATTGCACCTACAGGTGCTTAGAAACAAATAAACAATAAAGATTTTTTGACCAAAGGATGCTAAAGTAATAAGATTTACAAGCTTGAGAGCTACTCTTGGTCTTGGGAAACTTGAACATGACCAGTAGAGTAGACTTATGGATGGGATCCATGTCTTCTTTTCTTTTTCACTGTCTCTAGGTTAGGAAATAAAGTGAGCATTATTTGCACTTTCATAAATCTTTACTACATTATTAAGCATGTCAAAATTAATATAACTGGTTTGCACATGTGCCGGAGAAACATAATTTTGTTTGTCATTTTCATATTGTACTTGAAATAGTCATTTTCATATTGTACTTCAATGTCAAGGATAATGATGTGCTGATTTTGTATACATTTGGTCAACCATGTTTTGTGGACCAAAAGTTTATTATGTAGTTAAGATGAATATTGAGGTGGATGGAAGGAGCTATTAGGAAAAATAAAGAAATGCAATATATTCACTCACGATGATTAAGTGCAGCCCCACGAAAAGATATCTAAAATGTTGTGGACATATCCGAAAAAGACTATCAATGTTGTAGCTAGATGAGGTCAGCCAATTAGTATATTAGTGATGTGAAAAGAGATGAAGGGCAACCTAAAAAGACTTTACTAGAAAAAGTAAAAGATATTTGAGTGTTCTTCAATAGAGACATTGTTTGGTGCAAAACTCAATCACAGAAAAGATACATATAGTTGACTAAAGGGATATTATCTCTTGTTGTTGTGCTGTAGGAAGTCAATGTAACATATTGTTGTAACATCTAAAGGTGATAGAAAGTAAGAACGACTCAATTTTACATGAGCCTATCAAGGATTGCTTTTGTAAAATGTCCTATTCTACCTAAAATGTTTTATTCTGATTTCATATGCATCAAAAAGCAAGATAAAGATTAGATTAAAAGGTTAATTATACCAAAAATATTTAAAGAATAAAAAAATGCTAATGTTCAATTAATCAAGTAAAGACACAAAAAAAAGAAGTGTATTATATGGTTTCTATGTTCTGTGTTAGTGTACCTTTGTGTCGTGGCCGCTGAGTCAGCACGGCTTGGTTCGGGTCCGGATGCGCTAAGATCACCTCATCAGGTTCTTGGTTAGAAAGCCAGCGTCGAGTCGAAAGAAGAGAGTCGTTGGCTTGCTTTGGGGTGAGATCTCCTTCCTGTGCTCTCTCTGCATCACGCCTCCTGGATCCTGCAAACAGATCGGGTCGGGATGATTCGACCCGACCCCTTCGATGGCTAAGTTAGTACTTGGTGGGGAAAAATAGTCCTTCCAAAAGATCCCCAAAACAACATGGTCAGGGGTTTTACATAGTGGCTGGTGCCGATTCCTGACGCGCACAAGACGTCGTTCCGTGCTTTTCGGGGCGGCACTTGAAGGCACCGTCATGGGCCTTCGGGACTACGCTGTACCTCAGATGGCGCCCGAGTCCATGTAGGGGTGTGCTCGGTGTGGCGATCGCCGTCCGAGGATTCCGTAAGCGGCACTATGAAGGCACCATCCGGGGATTAGGGAGGCGCGATGAAGGTGCCATCGGGGCTTTCTCGGCGGCGCTATGAAGGGCCTTCTTGGACTTTCAGGCGATGCTATGAAGGCACCGCCTCGAGCCTTCGAAAGTGCCATACCGGTCGGCGCCGACACGACCGGCCGAGGTGCCGCCTTTGTGTTGAGGTGGCCTACCCACTCGGTTTTAGTGCCGATATGGCAATGGGGCTCCACCTGTTAGCAGGAGGTGCCGGTATGTGCCCTATCATTCTCTCCCCCCGGAGAAAGCCATGCATCGACTCCAGTTGGGGGAGGACTTGGAGCATGGCTTTTGTCTCTTGAAGTCATGGTTACCGATTTGCCTTATGGTCGGTGCTGGGAAGGTTTCTCGGACGGTAGCTGGTCGAATGGTTTCGACAGTTCGCTATTGACTCGGCGAATTGGGCGGCTTATGGCCAAGGTATATAACTTGGGCATTCTGCGGCCGAGGTATACGACTCGAGCATTCTACGACTGAGGTATACGACTCGGGCAATTCTACGACCGAGGTATACGATCGGGCATTCTACGGCCGAGGTATATGACTCGGGCATTCTACGACCGAGGAATATGACTCGGTCAATTGTGCGACCGAAGTATAAGACTTAGGCATTCTACGGCCTAGGTATACGACTCGGGCATCCTGCGACCAAGATATACGACTCATGCTTCCTACAGCTGAGGTATACGACTCGAGCAGTTTACGACCGAGGTATACAACACAAGCATTCTACGACCAAGGTATACGACTCGGGCAATTCTGCAGCCGAGGTATAGGACTCGGGCATTCTACGACCGAGGTATTCGACTTGTGCATTCTGCGGTTAAGGTATACGACTCAATCAATTCTGCGACCGAGGTATACAACTCGGGCAATTCTGCGACCGAGCTATACAACTCGAGCAGTCTGCAACCGAGGTATACAACTCGGCCAATCTGCGGCCCTTGCTAACGGTCATATCCGGGTTTTCGTCCGCGCCGCTTGACATGCTGATTTGACTGCCAGACGATCTGACTATCAACCGATCTCCGCCTCCGACATTAAAGGACAGACCTGGGGTTACATCCGCGCTACTTGATGTGTCAAATTGTCTGCCAGTCGACCTCTACCTCTTACACCGAGGATTGTGAAGGATAGACCTAGTGTTTCATGGGGTTTGGTGGGAATCTTGTGTGCTGGCGGGTTGTCTAGTCAACGAATATTTTTTTTCCTGGGCGACGCTTGAATGTGCCGTCTTGGGCCTTCGGGATTGCGCTGTAACTCGAACGGCGCCTGAGTCCATGCAAGGGTGTGCTAAGTGTAGCCGCTGATGCGTCGTCCCGAGGATTCCGGGGCGGGTCTATGAAGGCGCCATCCCGAGGATTCCGGGACGGCACTATGAAGGCGCCATCCCGAGCTTTCCGAGGTGATGCTATGAAGGCGTCGCCCCAGGCTTCCGAGAAAGTGTCGTACCTCAGCTATGAAGGCACTGACTCGAGCATTCTACGGCCGAGGTATACAACTCGGGTAATTATGCGGCAAGGTATCGACTCGAAGCAATTGCGACCTAGGTATACGACTCGTGCAGTCTGCGACTGAGTTATATGACTCGGGCAATCTACGACCCTTGCTAGCAATCATCTCCGGGTTTTCATCTGCACCGCTTTACATGCTGATTTGACTACCAGCCGATCTGCGGCCACTGCTAGAGATCCGAGATTACCGGTTTGCCTTCTGGTCGGTGCTGTAAAGGTTTCTCGGATGGTAGCTAGTCGAATGGTTTCGGCGATTAGCTATTTGACCCGACGACCTGGGCGGCTTGCGGCCGAGGTATATGACTTGGGCTTTCTGCGACCGAGGTATACGACTAAATAATTCTGCGATCGAGGTATACCACTCGTGCAATTCTGCGATCGAGGTATACGATCGAGCAATCTGCGACCGAGGTATATGACTCGAGCATTTTTTTCGGCCAAGGTATACGACTCGGGCAATTATGCATCCGAGGTACAGGACATGGGCATTTTACAACCTAGGAATACAACTCAAGCATCCTACGACCGAGGTATACGACTCGAGCAATCTGCAACCGAGGTATACGACTCGGGCATTCTACGGCCGAGGTATACAACTCGAGCATTCTACGGCCGAGATATACAACTCGAGCATTCTACGACCGAGGTATACAACTCGGGCAATTCTGCGATCAAGGTATACGACTCGAGCTTTCTACTGTCGAGTTATACGACTCGGGCGATGCGGCCGATGTATCGACTCGGGCAGTCTGCGGCCGAGGTATCGACTCGAGCAATTCTGACCAGTATACGACTTAAGCAATTCTGCGACCGAAGTAAATGACAATGCTAATATAATGCAGGAGTAACATAACAAAGTTAACAAGAGATAAACCTGCACATACTATCAACTAAACTATCACTTAAACGAAATTATGAACAACGAAACCTCGAGAAAATAATAAAATAAATAAATAATAGGGAGGATGATAATACATACGTGTGGAAATGCAGCAGACATTAATTTATCAACATTAAAAGAAGTTTCATCAATCCACTCCTTGGAACGATGTACGAATAAAGTACTTTTGCCATTGCCATGATCAACTATCTTTTGCTTATGATCATCGTTGATAGCTTAATTAAACAAATCTCCAATCATATTTGCTGATTGAACATGACAATTTAAAGGTAAACTACGAAGAGCCTCTAGGACAGATTGGGTAGATTTATTTTCCATGGGTGAAAGTGATCCAATATCATTTTCAAGCATCTCATGGGAGTAAAGATTTGCCTTATCATGTAAAAAGAATAATCAAGAACTCAATCAAACCACAAATAGCATGCTCGATGGCTATAGAGCTTCCAGCAGCACCACTAAACATATTTTTTGATACATATAAAGGCTTTGTAAAATGGCTTACAACGCCTATTAGAAAGAAGGCAAGTGCATCACCAGTACCAATCTAAGATATAAATCAACATAAACAACACAAACAACATCAAGGATTATAGTTCCACAACAAGAATATGTACAACAGTTATGATGTTGGAGACAATTACTTACGAGTTTACCAAAAAGGCAAGGCGGATCAATCATGAACCTAACTTTTTCAACATATTAAAATAACATCATAGGCGAAACATAAACATATGAAATAAAGAAAAGTGAACTAGTGCACATAGCTCACACGATGTTAAGTCTAGAGAGTACGATGTATAACTCAAAATTCAACATAACAATAAACAATATCATGCTTAAAAATTTTAAGAATGACCACGAAACAAAAATATGATTGCATACAATATATTTAATATATTTAACTAATACGAACAGATTATTTCAATATATCTAGATACAAGTCAATTCAAACACCAACATGAAATGGCATATCAATTTCAAGTTCTTGTAACTGAAAAAATGATCACCAATAGCTTTTTAACTTTTTGCCCCAATGAAAAGAACTAACTACTTTTGTGCAGCGGCTACAGCATGCATAGATGGGTAAACCCCAGTATGCAATAAATAAGAGATGAGTCTGCTGAATTAGGTAATTGGTTCCAAAACAACTACTATTGCTCAAAATATGATTAAAAAGATACAACTTACGCTAGAAAAAAAATGGTATTCCAGTCAGTAACACATAAATTCAACTAGTACAATTATTACCACAAATTAAAAAAAGGTGTAGATAAAAAGAATAAACTACTTGACAGCACTGCTTAAGTAAAATCTTTCAAATTCCTGACTTAAGTGGCCAAGACTCAAAAATCCCCCCAAATGAAGAACTGTTACATGATTCCAATAACACTAACCAACGGAATAACTACAGTTATCGAAGAGATGTGTATGATAAATTAAGTCACATCCCTTTTTGTTTACGAGTATAAGAAATATCCCCATTCACTTTCAAAGAGGCAGTTGGGATTGGACTTCCCCTATGGGTTCTACAAAAGGAAGATGATCATGGATTATCAATAAGCCTACAAGGAATTCTTCCTAGGTCGATGCCCAAGCGGATAATGGGGACGAACTGTAAATTCATTGGCGATATGTCTACGCTGGTTCAAATCCAACTCGATCCAAGTCCGAGATCCACATCCACAAATTTAATAGTCCGAATGATCGACAACACAATCAGTTATTAGAATCAATAGGTGTTCAAATCGTTCATATAAATAAATTAAAACCCTTCTTATTGGATGATCATAATACTTCATAAAAACATAATTCTATTTATCGAAGTCAAAGAAATCAAATAGGAGAAGATACTTTGAATCAAATAAAAGTAAGAAAAAATGGTTTGATCCTCTTTTTTCTCGGATCAAAATATTCGTGAATCGAGATCCTGATGTACATAGATACAAATGACCCAATGAGAACAAAATTTTCAAGAACATTTGGAACATTTCCTTTCTAAACAAAAGAACAGTTTTCAAGCAGTGTTCGATGGATTACATATAAATCAATATTTGATTGATTGGTTCGAGGTTATCGACAAACAAGATTTGTCCCTTTTTATACAAGTCACATCCTTTTTTCTTTATGAGTATCAGGAATATCCCCATTCATAAGTCCGAGATCTACATCCACGAATTTAACGGTCCGAATGATCAACAACGCAATTAGTAGTTAAAATCAATAGGTGTTCAAATCGTTCATATAAATAAATTGAAACCCTTCTTATTGGATAATCATGATACTTCCCAGAAACAAAATTCTTCATCATAGGAGGAACAACATTACCATTTTTGTTAAAAAAGACACCAAAATAGATGATTGACCCAATCTATACTAGAAATAATACTAGGATATACTTTGATAACACTGATTCCTATTTCTCAATGATATTCCAGATCGAGACAATTGGCTAAATCCCAAAAAATGATTTCATAGAAGTTTCTTGATATCTTCTTTTTTATAAAGCATATTGACTACAAATCTTGAATAACCAAAATCACTTTCGGTTCTATTATAACAAAAGATTAATTAAAAATGGAGACGGTCAATCAATATAGATTGATCCGAAATCTAATTCAAATCCAATATAGCACCAATGGGTACATAAGAAATGTATCCAATCGATTCTTTTTAATAAATAGATCAGATCACAACTTCGAATATGGAATTCAAATGGACCAAATAGGAAATCATACTATAAATCAAAAAAGAGTAAGAAGAAATGGTTTCATCCTCTTGTTTCTCGAATCGAATGATCCATGAATCGGGATCCAGATGTATATAGATAAAAATAATCAAATAAGAGCAAAAAATTTTAGGAACAATTCATTTATAAACAGAGGAACCATTTTCAAGTAGTGTTCGATCATTTACGTATTAATCAATATTCGATTAATTGGTCCGAGGAACAAGATTTGTCAAAGTCTCTTTGTTTCTTTTTGTCCACGTCACATACCCTTTTTCTTTATGAGTATCAGGAATATCCCCATTCATAAGTCCGAGATCCACATTAATGAATTTAACGGTCCGAACGATCAACAATGCAATCAGTTGTTAGAATCAATCAGTGTTCAAATCGTTCATCTAAATAAATTTAAACCCTTTTTTTTGGATGAATATGATACTTCTAAAAAACAAAATTTTTCATTATTAGAGGAACAACATTACCATTTTTGTTGGATACTAAAGTGGATGATTGACCCATTCTATATAAGAAATTATAATAAGAAATCCTTTGATAACATTGATTCCTATTTCTTAATTATATTTACATGATCGAGACAATTGGTTGAATTAGTAAAACCATTTCGTAAAAGTTCATTGATATGTTCTTTTTATAAAGCAAATCGACTTGATTCTTAAATGACCAAAATCATACCTTCTATTGTAACAAAAGATTGATCCGAATGGAAGCGGATCCAATCAATATAGATTGATCCGAAATCTGATTCAAATCCAATATAGCACAATTGGATATATAAGAAATGCATCCAATCGATTCTTTTTAATGAATAGATCTGATCACAACTTCGAATATCAAATTCAAAGGGATCAAATAGGAAATGATACTTTGAATCAAATACGAGTAAAAAGAAATGGTTGATCATGTTTTTTCTCGAACCTAGAGATCAATAAATCGGGATCCTGATATATATAGATACAAATGGTCCATTGAGAGCAAAAATTTTCAAAAACATTTGCCACATTTCGTTTCTAAACAGAAGAACCGTTTTCAAGCAGTGTAAGATCGGTTACATATTAATCAATATTTGATTGATTAGTCTGAGTTTATCGAGAAACAAAATTTGTCAATTCGTTTCTTTTAATCCAAGTCACGTCCCTTTTTCTTTATGAGCATAAGGAATATCCCCATTCACAAGTCCCAGATCCACATCAACGCAATCAATTGTTAGAATCAATAGGTGTTCAAATCGTTCATCTAAATAAATTAAAACCCTTCTTATTGGATGATCATGATACTTCCTAAAAACAAAATTCTATTTGTCCAAGTCAAAACAATCAAATAGGAAATGATACTTTGAATCGAATAAGAGTAAGAAGAAATTGTTTGATCATCTTTTTCTCGATCCAGAGATCCATGAATCGGGATCTGATATATATAGATACAAATGGTCGAAGAGGCAAAAATTTTCAAGAACATTTGGAACATTTCGCTTCTAACCAGAAGAACCGTTTTGAAGCAGTGTTCTATCGATTACGTGTTAATCAATATTCCATTGATTGGTCCAAGGTTATCGACAAACAAGATTTGTCTAAGTCACTTCCCCTTTTCATTATGGGTATCAGGATTATCCCCGTTCATAAGTCCGATATACACATCCATAAATTTAACAGTCCGAAGGAACAACAATGCAATTAGTTGTCAGAATCAATAAATGTTCAAATCGTTCATGTAAATAAATTGAAACCCTTTTTATTGGATGATCATGATACTTATAAAAACAAAATTCTTCATTATTGGAGGAACAACATTACCATTTTTGTTTAAAAGGATACCAAAGTGGATGATTGACCAATTCTATATGAGAAATTATAACAGGAAATCATTTGATAACACTGATACCTATTTCTCAATTATATAACATGATCGAGACAATTGGCAGAATTACGTAAAACATTTTCATAGAAATTCATTGATATCTTATGTTTATAAAACAAATCGACTTCGATTCTTAAATGACCAAAATCACTTCCGGTTCTATTGAAACAAAAGATTGATACAAAATGGAGGCAGTCCATCAATATAGACTTATCCGAAATCTGATTGAATCGATATAGCACCATTGGGTACATAAGAAATGTATCCAATCGATTCTTTTTAATGAATAGATCTGATCACAACTTCGAATATCGAATTCAAAGGGATCAAATAGAAAATGATACTTTGAATCAAATAAGAGAAAAGAAATGGTTGATCATGTTTTTTCTCGAACCGAGAGATCAATAAATCGGGATCCTGATATTTATATATTCAAATGGTCCAAAGAGAACAAAAATTTTCAAGAACAATTACAACATTTCGTTTCTAAACAGAAGAACCATTTTCAAGCAGTGTAAGATCGGTTACGTATTAATCAATATTCGATTGATTAGTCCGAGGTTATCGAGAAACAAGATTTGTCAAAAATCGCCGTTTCTTTTAATCCAAGTCACGTCCCTTTTTCTTTATGAGCATAAGGAATATCCCCATTCAGAAGTCCCAGATCCAAATCCAAGAATTTAATGGTTCGAATGATCAACAACGCAATCAATTGTTAGAATCAATAGGTGTTAAAATCGTTCATCTAAATAAATTAAAACCCTTCTTATTGGATGATCATGAAACTTCCTAAAAACAAAATTCAATTTGTATAAGTCAAAACAATCAAATAGGAAATGATACTTTGAATCGAATAAGAGTAAGAAGAAATTGTTTGATCATCTTTTTTCTCGATCCAAGAGATCCATGAATCGGGATCCTGATATATATAGATTGAATGGTCGAAGAGCAAAAATTTTCAAGAACATTTGGAACATTTCGCTTCTAAACAGAAGAACCGTTTTGAAGCAGTGTTCGATCGATTACGTATTAATCAATATTCGATTGATTGGTCCAAGGTTATCGACAAACAAGATTTGTCCAAGTCACTTCCCCTTTTCTTTATGAGTATCAGGAATATCTCCATTCATAAGTCCGAGATCTACATTCACGAATTTAATGATTCGAATGATCAACAATGCAATTAGTAGTTAGATTCAATCGATGTTCAAATCGTTCATATAAATAAATTGAAACCCTTCTTATTGGATAATCATGATACTTCCCAAAAATAAAATTCTTCATCATAGGAGGAACAACATTACCATTTTTGTTAAAAAAAGACACCAAAGTAGACGATTGACCCAATCTATACTAGAAATAATACTTGGATATCCTTTGGTAACACTGATTCCTATTTCTCGATTGATATTCGGATCGAAACAATTGGTGAATCCCAAAAACGATTTCATAGAAAGTTTCTTGATATCTTTTATTTTATAAAGCAAATTGTCTACGAATCTCGAATAACCAAAATCACTTTTCGGTTCTATTATAACAAGATTGACTAGAAATGAAAGCGATCAATCAATATAGATTTATCAAAATCGATTCAAATCCAATATAGCAACAATGGGTACATAAGAAATGTATCGATCGATTCTTTTAATAAATAGATCGGATCACAACTTGAATTTAGAATTCAAATGGATCGAATAGGAAATCATACTATGAATCAAAAAAGAGTAAGAAGAAATGGTTTCATCCTCTTTTTTCTCGAATCGAATAATCCATGAATCGGGATCCAGATGTATATAGATAAAAATGGTCAAATGAGAGCAAAAATTTTCAGGAAACAATTTCAACAATTCGTTTATAAACAGAGGAACCATTTTCAAGTAGTGTTCGATCATTTACGTATTAATCAATATTCCATTGATTGGTCCGAGGTTATCGAGAAACAAGATTTATCAAAGTCACTTTGTTTCTTTTTGTACACGTGACTTACCCTTTTCTTTATGAGTATCAGGAATATCCTCATTCATAAGTTCGAGATCCACATTAATGAATTTAACGGTCCGAAGGATCAACAATGAAATCAGTTGTTAGAATCAATCAGTGGTCAAATCATTCATCTAAATAATTTTAAACCCTTCTTATTGGATGAATATGATACTTCCAAAAAATAAAATTCTTCATTATTAGAGGAACAACATTACCATTTTTGTTCAAAAGGATACTAAAGTGGAAGATTGACCCATTCTATATAAGAAATTATAACAAAAAATCCTTTGATAACACTGATTCCTATTTCTCAATTATATTACATGATCGAGACAATTGGTTGAATTCCGTAAAACCATTTCATAAAAGTTCATTGATATGTTCTTTTTATAAAGCAAATCGACTACGATTCTTAAATGACCAAAATCACTTCTGCTTCTATTGTAACAAAAGATTGATCCGAATGGAGGCAGTCAATCAATATAGATTGATCCGAAATCTGATTCAAATCCAATATAGCACCATTGGGTATATACGAAATTTATTCAATCGATTCTTTTTAATGAATAGATCTGATCACAACTTCGAATATCAAATTCAAAGGGATCAAATAGGAAATGATACTTTGAATCAAATACGAGTAAAAAGAAATGGTTGATCATGTTTTTTCTCGAACCTAGAGATCAATAAATCGGGATCCTGATATATATAGATACAAATGGTCCATTGAGAACAAAAATTTTCAAAAATATTTGCCACATTTCGTTTCTAAACAGAAGAACCATTTTAAAGCAGTGTAAGATCGATTACATATTATTCAATATTCGATTGATTAGTCCGAGGTTATCGAGAAACAAGATTTGTCAAAGTCACTTCGTTTCTTTTAATCCAAGTCACGTCCCTTTTTCTTTATGAGCATAAGGAATATCCCCATTCACAAGTCCCAGATCCACATCCACGAATTTAATGGTTCGAATGATCAACAACGCAATCAATTGTTAGAATCAATAGGTGTTCAAATCGTTCATCTAAATAAATTAAAACCCTTCTTATTGGATGATCATGATACTTCCTAAAAACAAAATTCTATTTGTCGAAGTCAAAACAATCAGAAAGGGAATGATACTTTGAATCGAATAAGAGTAAGAAGAAATTGTTTGATCATCTTTTTTCTCGATCCGAGAGATTCATGAATCGGGATCCTGATATATATAGATACAAATGGTCCAAAGAGAGCAAAAATTTTCAAGAACATTTGGAACATTTCCTAAGCGGAAGAAATTTGTTTTGAAGCAATGTTCGATCGAATACGTATTAATCAATATTCGGTTGATTGGTCCTAGGTTATCGACACACAAGATTTGTCCAAGTCACTTCCCCTTTTCTTTATGAGTATCAGGAATATCTCCATTCATAAGTCCGAGATCTACATTCACGAATTTAATGATTCGAATGATCAACAATGCAATTAGTAGTTAGATTCAATCGGTGTTCAAATCGTTCATATAAATAAATTGAAACCCTTCTTATTGGATAATCATGATACTTCCCAAAAACAAAATTCTTCATCATAGGAGGAACAACATTACCATTTTTGTTAAAAAAGATACCAAAGTAGATGATTGACCCAATCTATACTAGAAATAATACTAGGATATCCTTTGATAACATTGATTCCTATTTCTCATTGATATTCCAGATCGAGACAATTGGCTGAATCCCAAAAAACGATTTCATAGAAGTTTCTTGATATCTTCTATTTTATAAAGCAAATTGTCTACGAATCTCGAATAACCAAAATCACTTTCGGTTCTATTATAACAAAAGATTGATTAGAAATGGAGACGATCAATCAATATAGATTTATCCAAAATCTGATTCAAATCCAATATAGCAACAATGGGTACATAAGAAATGTATCCAATCGATTCTTTTTAAAAAATAGATCAGATCACAACTTCGAATTTGGAATTCAAATGGATCAAATAGGAAATCAGGCTATGAATCAAAAAAGAGTAAGAAGAAATGGTTAATCATGTTTTTCTCGAATCGAAGAATCCATAAATCGGGATCGGATGTATATAGATAAAAATGGTCAAATGAGAGCAAAAATTTTCAAAACATTTGGAACATTTTGTTTATAAATAGAAGAACCGTTTTCAAGTAGTGTTCGATCGTTTACATATTATTCAATATTCGATTGATTAGTCGAGGTTATCGAAACAAGATTTATCGAGTCACTTTATTTCTTTTAATCCAGTCCACGTCCATTTTCTTTATCGAGAGATCCATGAATCCGATCCTCGATATATAGATACAAATGGTCCAAAGAGATCAATAAATTTTCAAGAACATTTGGAACATTTTAAATAAATGAAGAACCGTTTTGAAGCAGTGTTCGATCGATTACGTATTAATCAATATTCGATTGATTGGTCCAAGGTTATCGACAAACAAGATTTGTCAAAGTCACTTCCCCTTTTCTTTATGAGTATCAGGAATATCTCCATTCATAAGTCCGAGATCTACATTCACGAATTTAATGATTCGAATGATCAACAATGCAATTAGTAGTTAGAATCAATCGGTGTTCAAATCGTTCATATAAATAAATTGAAACCCTTCTTATTGGATAATCATGATACTTCCCAAAAACAAAATTCTTCATCATAGGAGGAACAACATTACCATTTTTGTTACAAAAGACACCAAAGTAGATGATTAACCTAATCTATACTAGAAATAATACTTGGATATCTTTTGATAACAATGATATTTTCATGATATCTTCTTTTTATAAAGCAAATTGTCTACGAATCTCGAATAACCAAAATCACTTTGTCTATTATAACAAGATTGATTAGAAATGGAGCGGTCAATCAATATAGATTGATCAATCGATTCAATTCAATATAGCACCAATGGGTACATAAGAAATGTATCCAATCGATTCTTTTTTATAAATAGATCAGATCACAACTTCGAATATGGAATTCAAATGGATCAAATAGGAAATCATACTATGAATCAAAAAAGAGTAAGAAGAAATGGTTTCATCCTCTTTTTTCTCGAATCGAATAATCCATGAATCGGGATCCAGATGTATATAGATAAAAATGGTCAAATGAGAGCAAAAATTTTCAGGAACAATTGGAACAATTCGTTTATAAATAGAGGAACCATTTTCAAGTAGTGTTCGATCGTTTACGTATTAATCAATATTCGATTGATTGGTCCGAGGTTATCGAGAAACAAGATTTATCAAAGTCACTTTGTTTCTTTTTGTCCACGTGACTTACCCTTTTCTTTATGAGTATCAGGAATATCTCCATTCATAAGTCCGAGATCCACATTAATGAATTTAACGGTCCGAAGGATCAACAATGCAATCAGTTGTTAGAATCAATCAGTGTTCAAATCGATCATCTAAATAAATTTAAACCCTTCTTATTAGATGAATATGATACTTCCAAAAATAAAATTCTTCATTATTAGAGGAACAACATTACCATTTTTGTTCAAAAGGATACTAAAGTGGATGATTGACCCATTCTATATAAGAAATTACAACAAGAAATCCTTTGATAACACTGATTCCTATTTCTCAATTATATTACATGATCGAGACAATTGGTTGAATTCCGTAAAACCATTTCATAAAAGTTCATTGATATGTTCTTTTTATAAAGCAAATCGACTTCGATTCTTAAATGACCAAAATCACATCTGCTTCAATTGTAACAAAAGATTGATCCGAATGGAGGCAGTCAATCAATATAGATTGATCCAAAATCAGATTCAAATCCAATATAGCACCATTGGGTATATAAGAAATGCATCCAATCGATTCTTTTTAATGAATAGATCTGATCGCAACTTCGAATATCAAATTCAAAGGGATCAAATAGGAAATGATACTTTGAATCAAATACGAGTAAAAAGAAATGGTTGATCATGTTTTTTCTCGAACCTAGAGATCAATAAATCGGGATCCTGATATATATAGATACAAATGGTCCATTGAGAGCAAAAATTTTCAAAAACATTTGCCACATTTTGTTTCTAAACAGAAGAACCGTTTTCAAGCAGTGTAAGATCGGTTACATATTATTCAATATTCGATTGATTAGTCCGAGGTTATCGAGAAACAAGATTTGTCAAAGTCACTTCGTTTCTTTTAATCCAAGTCACGTCCCTTTTTCTTTATGAGCATAAGGAATATCCCCATTCACAAGTCCCAGATCCACATCCACAAAATTAATGGTTCGAATGATCAACAACGCAATCAATTGTTAGAATCAATAGGTGTTCAAATCGTTCATCTAAATAAATTAAAACCCTTCTTATTGGATGATCATGATACTTCCTAAAAACATAATTCTATTTGTCCAAGTCAAAAGAATCAGATAGAAAATGATACTTTGAATCGAATATGAGTAAGAAGAAATTGTTTGATCATCTTTTTTCTCGATCCGAGAGATCCATGAATCGGGATCCTGATATATATAGATACAAATGGTCCAAAGAGAGCAAAAATTTTCAAGAACATTTGGAACATTTCGCTTCTAAACAGAAGAACCGTTTTGAAGCAGTGTTCGATCGATTACGTATTAATCAATATTCGATTGATTGGTCCAAGGTTATCGACAAACAAGATTTGTCCAAGTCACTTCCCCTTTTCTTTATGAGTATCAGGAATATCTCCATTCATAAGTCCGAGATCTACATTCACGAATTTAATGATTCGAATGATCAACAATGCAATTAGTAGTTAGAATCAATCGGTGTTCAAATCGTTCATATAAATAAATTGAAACCCTTCTTATTGGATAATCATGATACTTCCCAAAAACAAAATTCTTCATCATAGGAGGAACAACATTACCATTTTTGTTAAAAAAGACACCAAAGTAGATGATTGACCCAATCTATACTAGAAATAATACTTGGATATCCTTTGGTAACACTGATTCCTATTTCTTAATGATATTCCAGATCGAAACAATTGGCTGAATCCCAAAAAACGATTTCATAGAAGTTTCTTGATATCTTCTATTTTATAAAGCAAATTGTCTACGAATCTCGAATAACCAAAATCACTTTCGGTTCTATTATAACAAAAGATTGACTAGAAATGAAAACGGTCAATCAATATAGATTTATCCAAAATCTGATTCAAATCCAATATAGCAACAATGGGTACATAAGAAATGTATCCAATCGATTCTTTTTAATAAATAGATCAGATCACAACTTCGAATTTAGAATTCAAATGGATCAAATAGGAAATCATACTATGAATCAAAAAAGAGTAAGAAGAAATGGTTTCATCCTCTTTTTTCTCGAATCGAATAATCCATGAATCGGGATCCAGATGTATATAGATAAAAATGGTCAAATGAGAGCAAAAATTTTCAGGAAACAATTGGAACAATTCGTTTATAAACAGAGGAACCATTTTCAAGTAGTGTTCGATCGTTTACGTATTAATCAATATTCAATTAATTGGTCCGAGGTTATCGAGAAACAAGATTTATCAAAGTCACTTTGTTTCTTTTTGTCCACGTCACTTACCCTTTTCTTTATGAGTATCAGGAATATCCCCATTCATAAGTCCGAGATCCACATTAATGAATTTAACGGTCCGAAGGATCAACAATGAAATCAGTTGTTAGAATCAATCAGTGGTCAAATCGTTCATCTAAATAATTTTAAACCCTTCTTATTGGATGAATATGATACTTACTAAAAACAAAGTTCTTCATTATTAGAGGAACAACATTACCATTTTTGTTCAAAAGGATACTAAAGTGGAAGATTGACCCAGTCTATATAAGAAATTATAACAAAAAATCCTTTGATAACACTGATTCCTATTTCTCAATTATATTACATGATCGAGACAATTGGTTGAATTCCGTAAAACCATTTCATAAAACCCTAAACCCTAAACCCTTTACAAGTTTATAGCCCTCTTTCATCTAATATTTATAAGCTTGACAGATGATAGTTTATAAGTTTATAATGCCCTCTGTGATTAGAAGCTTTATAGAAGCTATCCGATTTCCGAATTTCGATTTCCGATAGCGGATAGTCGGTTTTCGATTTTCGATTTTCGGTAGCCGATATCCGATTTCTTGTTTCCGGTAGCAGGTTTGTGGTTTCCAGTAGCCGATAACCGATTTTGTGTAGCTGGTAACCGATTTTCGATTTCCGATTGCAGGTTGCCGGGTTTCGATTTTCGATTTCTATATCGTTAATAGAAGCTTTATAAGTTTGATATAAAGCTTATAAAGCTTTATAAATGTCACAATACAGTTATGTATTAAATCTTATAAAGCTTTATAATTTTATAAGTTTATAGCCCTTTGTCATCTGATATTTATAAGCTTGACAGATAATAGATTATAAGTTTATAATGTCCTCTGACATTAGAAGCTTATAAAGCTTCTATAGAAGCATTCCGATTTCTGGCTTCCGATTTCCGATAGCCGATAGCCGATAGTCGATTTCCGATTTCCGATAATCGATATTTGGTTTCCTGTTTCCGATAGCTGATTTCCGGTTTTCGATAATCTGTAGTCGGTTTCCATAGCTGGTAATCAGTTTCTGATTTCTATATCGATAATAGAAGCTTTATAAGTTTGATATAAAGCTTATAAAGCTTTATAAATGTCATATGACAGTTATGTATTAAATCTTATAAAGCTTTATAAACTTTATAAGTTTCTAGCTCTCTGTCATATGATATTTATAAGCCTGTATTTGGTTTCCAATTTCTGGTTTCCGATTTCCGGTAGCCGATAGCCAGTAGTCGATTTCCGATTTCCGATAACCAATATTTGGTTTCCTGTTTCCGGTAGCTGATTTCCAGTTTTCTATAGCCGGTAGTCGGTTTCCGTAGCTGGTAATCAGTTTCTGATTTCTATATCGATAATAGAAGCTTTATAAGTTTGATATAAAGCTTATAAAGCTTTATAAATGTCATATGACAGTTATGTATTAAATCTTATAAAGCTTTATAAACTTTATAAGTTTCTAGCTCTCTGTCATATGATATTTATAAACTTTAAACAGTTACTATCTTAATTTTTTTTTATTCTATTTTCTCGAAGTTCCTTCTCCGATGAATTCTGTTTCAATCATTGCTGTATTGTATATTACTTTAGAATCTACTTTATTTGATGATCTTGTTGGAAATCATGTAAAGACAATTCTTATTTAATATAGCTATTTGTGCAGGTATTTTACGATTAAGAAGCAATTGCTTCTTGTACAGATCGTGTATTAATCTACTATAACGATACAATACCCTGATTTCCGGTTTTCGGTTTCCGATTTCCAGCTTATAAAGCTGAACCCCCATAACCCTTATAAAGCTTATAAAGCTTATAGCTTTATAAGCTTAATGCATATCTGTCATCTGATATTTATAAAGCTTTATAAGCTTTATATCAAACTTATAAAGCTTATATTACCGATATAAAGCTTATGAGCTTTATAAGCTAATAAAGCTTATAATTGATATGCATTAATAATGCTTCTATAAAGCTTTATAAGCTCTAGAGAAGCTTATAAAGTTTCTATTACACATAAAAGCTATATAAGTTGACGTATTAACATGTATAACATATCAGATGACAAATGTAACAAAATCAGTAATGAAAATGCATATCAATTATATAGCTTCTATTACTTAAAAAGAGATTACTAAAATAATATCACGTGATACAAACCTAAGTATAACATGCCATAAAAAAAGAAGAAGAAAAGAGACTAAACTAAATTGGACAAGAATATTCACTCAAGCATTAGAACTATGAAAGTACAATAAGCATTAATCAAAACAATGCTTACCTTAATAAATATCACATTCATTTACTGGCTGTGATTGATACCCTCCTTGGCTTACCAAAAAGTACTTCCCACACTCAGTAAGCTGATCGTAATATTACAAACAGATTAACTGGATTTATCAAACACTAATGTATAAACATTAAAAAAAGAATAGAGACTAAACTAAATTAAACAAGAATATTCACTCAAGCATTAGAACTATGAAAGCACAATAAGCATCAATCAAAACAATGCTTACCTGAATAAAAATCACATTCACTTATTGGCTGTGGTTGGTGCCCTCCTTGGCTTGCCAAAAAGAACTTCCATGCTCACTAAGAAAATGTGAGAAGTACCACTTGAAATTGAGAAATCAAATCTGAGCAAATAATGCTATAGTCTTACGTGTAAGATTATCTAACATACCTAATCCATATATCTTCAAATTAATTCGTTTAAATATAACTTATTGGATTAAGAATTGAACAGTCAAAACAACCAGTAGCAAATTAGAAAGGTCAATTTTATGATGAATTAAAAAGTCAAATAAATAAAAGGTTCAATGACTTACTTTGGAGGCCTAGTAAAGAGAAGATTGCTCAAAACATCTAGCATGACCTGAAAGTGGCGCAAAGTCATTGTCACAGTAATAAAGGAGACATGAAGGAGAGTTCTTAAATCCGCTTCACCTGGATTCTGATGTCAAGAAGTTTAGCACATGTTTTACAAAGTGCAAGCAATTGTTCTCAAAAATTAGTCGCAAGAAAATTTTCGAATGACACATAATAAGGATAATCAATATTCTTATGTACAATTATTTTGGATAACGCTTGCAACCTGAAAAAGAATAAAAGAAATTGCTTGCCAGATTGCTGCTTTGGTTTGTTTCTCAGGCTTATAAGCTTCCTCCAATTTTGCAAGAGATACAGAAACATCCTACAAAAAAAATGCCTTACTCTAAAGTACAAACAACTGAAATCTAAGGAGAATAACAAAGATCTTGTTTTACTATTTTCTGATAAGATGTTTACCTCTCAAGCCCCTAACAAAAGTGCACATCTAATTATTTTATTTAGTTGAACAAAGAAAACATTAGCAATATTAAGAAGAGGATCCACGTTTCCTACCATATCAACTGATTTTGGCCCAGAAACCAAGACTTCCACTAACATTTGCTTTGTTGCAACAGTCTAACCAGTAACACTTTTAGGGCAGCAATTTACAAGCAGAATCTGCTAAACTGATAGTCCTAAATGACTTGCTTAAAGTAATGAGACAACGGACTGAGACCTTGGGAATAAATGTGAAATTTTGTTCTCCATAACATCAATCCAGCTACAAGTGCATTTGTACTGATAAAAATACTTTTATGATCTTTCTTCAAATTTAAGAAGAAACTTCAGTTACCTCTGATCATGATTTCATAGCAATCTTCCCATCATCATCAGAATCCGAGTCACTGGCATTGTAACCTAACAAATATGACCATGACATTAGCAACAAAACTCATCCAAATAAAGAAGATTACAAATTTATCAAAGAAAGCTATGACAACAAAAGAATGTACAGAGAAAAACATAAAGCATGGCTGCATTTCATTTCCCCCATTCCTCAAAACAAAGAAACAAAAAAGAGCAACCCAAAATTTGAAACACACACATGCATATAAAAAGTAAAATAGAAGAAAAACAAGGAAGAAGACAAACCTGGACGCTTGTCGCTAACCTTCTAAACTGATGAACGGTACTTTGACGCTTTGGCAATCCAAGCATTGGCCTGAAGAATCAAATTCACATTAGGGACTTTGTAAAGGAAAACACTTAATTATCCATGTTAACAAAAACTAAACCCTACATAATATATGGTCCTAAACTAGTAGAATCCAATGGAACATTGCAAGAAATGTACAGTTGTATGCCATTAGATCAGTATCATACTATCTTCAGACTAATTATTTCCCAAACTGCATGTGCAGACTTCTACATGCATGTAGTGGATAAGTTCGATGATTGCTTCATGGTTCAACATAATTGGTGAGATTAGAGAATATTCCATGCTGACTCAACCTCCATAAAGTTCTTTTTTTTCCTTAAGGACCGAGTCAACCCAAAAATTTTCAGCGGGCCAATTATTCTCTCACAAACCTGACGTGTGGGATCTATGTGAGGAACACACACATGTGCCCCAGACAGCATAACCCTAGAATCCACAAAGTCATTACCGTCTCAATGTCAAAGCGTCAAAATACATTGATGTCACAGCATAAAAGATATATTTCTAGTTATGCTGAATGGTCTAAAGGACAAAGGCAGTATAGAAATTGCTATGACTGGACAAGTTTAGGGCAGGCTGCTAAAACCGATCGTTTAAATGAATTTTCTTCGAGGGAACTGAGAAGCAATTATGTCAACATTCTACAACAATTATATTGACAGATAGCAAAGGCAGCATTTGTTTTAGACATCCAATAGCTCCAAACAAAACTGGAATTTCTAGCAATTAAAATAGCTTTCCAGAGAGACAAACTTGTCTATCAGGGGATCCGCAGTAAGTAAATTCTGAATGGTTGATTCAGAAAGACAAGAAACTGCTGGCAGAAATCTATCAGCCGACTGATCTTTTTTCTCTTCCTATTTCAAAGTCGCCTGATACAATGAACAAAGTTGCCTTCTGCGTGCATCAGCTATTGACGGGTCTAAACAAATCACAGAACTCAAAATTTTCATCATCTGTGTGCTATCAGGTACCATCCGCAATCGAAACCCTAACCACCAAGTGAGCGAACAGCACCAGAGATGGGAACACTAAAACCAACGTCCCCAAATCACCAAACCTATATCTCGCGAAACCATACCATCCAACAGATCATCGCATGAAAAACACCACCATAGAACAACAAGAAACCTCACCTTTTGGTCGTTCTTCAAGACACCGTAGCAGCTGTGGTGCATCTGACCGACGAGGACCTACATCGCTGCGTCGCCGACCCTAGCCTCCTTGAGCGCATCCTGGAACCACCGCCGGGTGCCGTCTGCCACCACTCCTTGAGTGGGACGCGACCCTCCAGTCGCACCCGATCGTCCATGCCCCGTCCGAGGTCTCTAAGAGCGGCGGCGGTGCAGGTCTTGGCATTGTTCAAAGAAGCCAGAGTTTTAAGGGCGGGCTTGGCGACCTTGGAACTTCGAATTCTCTCGGCGGGTGTAGCCCAACCGAGTCGATGTGGATGGCTTCGGATTGACCATTAGAGGAGACCAGAGAAGGCGAATAAGATTGGAGATTGCAATCGATGGGGATGATTCAAGAATGTAACTTCGTTTCCTTGGGGAATACTTCATTGCGAAGGGATTTCGAGTGATTAGATATTGAGTACTTGCAAGTCACTCATCACGTGATGGCATCAAATCATCGTCCTATCCACTACCAACGATCTTAAAATTAGGTAACGACTTGTATAAAAATCACAGTAAAGACACCTTTAATTCATTTTTACATTATTTACGCATGAATTGCATCCTTAATTATTTAATTATTAAAATTTTTGATTTTTTCCCCGAAAACTCTAGGAAAATTGATAGGCTACATATTCTTTGTTGAAATTATGATTTATAATCTTATTTTAAAAACTTTTGATATTAATTATATATTTTTTATTTTTATCATGAATGATAAACAAATACGGACGATATCAGAGAAACATAATTGGTCTCATCATCTTCTAATCATGAGTGATCCAATGAGCAACAAATACTAAGTTGTTACAAGCTTAACTGGATTTATTTAAGTCGTGCAACATCCTTGTGTTTTCATTTACAAAAGGGTTAGTTTTCTCATAATCTCTTAGGGTCCCCTAAGGACTTAAAAAAGATAAGATTGATTAATAGAAACATTTAACATAGGATCCCATAAGTAGACATTTCAATAAACACTTGGTAAGCAATGCAAAATACAAATATAAACTGTACAAACTCTGAACAATTACGCGATAAAGGATTCAAGGTGATTTACTGCGATCAAAAGTCTCCACAAGTGCTAACATAATGCTGTTACAAAATAATACAGTGAACTAGCCTTAGATAATACCCAAAATGTCCATCCAATCTTTGTACCACTTGGATAGCTTTAGGGTGCTGAATTGATTAATATTTTACATTACTATATACACCCAAAAATCACTTGAAATGGTTGTATGAATGAATTTTTTTTAGGTAGTTTTATCTCTACACGATGATTATCCATAACCTATATATACAAATCTGAAACACTAAAAAAAGCTAACCAAAATGAGGTTACAAAGTAAATTACAAGCCATCTACATGTTATACAAAATTATGAGCAAAACCAAAAGTAGTGATTACAAAAGGCGCTCAGGCGCTCACCTAGGCGCTTGCCCAAGGCGAGGCGAGGCCGAGCGCTTTGAACTGTTACACCATATTGTCTCCTGGTCATATTCCATCGCACTCTAATCTTTATATGATGAACTCGAACTATAATCTCCCTATACGTGGCCTTTGCTTGCATATCATAAAGCCTGTGCCTCTTTTGATCGTGTTTGTTCCTTTGGCAATCAACATTTATTCACTTGTACTTGAGTCACTCACGGATGAAGTACAGCTCTATGACATTTTATTATTCACATACAAGCTCTTGCATAAAAGACCAAATTTATTGAGTGAGCAATTCCCCTCGTCTCTATGAGTTTCATATAACTCTTTCGATTGTTGAGTAACTTATCTCTCTTGGAACTGTTTCATTCATGGCCAAGTGTCATCGCTTACATTTAGCACTATCAAGTTTGGTTGCCAATGTCGAGTCGTAGCTTGAACTCAATCATCTTAATCTTTGTACGCTATGTGTTCTTTCCAATTTCTAGTTTGTATTTTTAGATATTTAGGTTTTTTTATTTTGTTTGAGCTTTTCACAACATGTAAAGGGTTTGCAATAGGCATGATAGCTCATTTTGATTAATTTTGTAGCCATTTTAGGTCTATACACATAGGTTGCACGCGATTGTAACCTAGAACTAAAACTATAATAAATAGAAGCAAAGTTACTTGGATTGAAGCTAGCAAAAAGTTGAAGTCGAATGAAGACAATTGATATCCAGATTAGAGATTGGAGCAGAAGCATCAACTTTATGGTGCTTCCCTTGGGTGAGTTCTAAGTCATTCTTAGGGTGAAGTTTATAAAAAAGATGAAAGTAATACCCATGTTGTTCTTGAACTCTTTTTTCTTATGGATGGTGAGTCTCCATGTATGGTGGCACTTTCGAATAGAGCTTCAAAGAATACATATATCCTCTCGGCTATGCATGACAATTACAATGTATCTTAGGGGTGATGCAATATTTTATTATACTTACTCTCTATTTGATGAAAATGCTAGGTGAATATTGGGCCTACATCTACCTTCATAACCCCTTTCCGAGCACGTATTCAACCTGTGTTTGAAACCTTTTTATGCATAAAAAAAGTTGATTACTTTGCATTGCTTTGGATCCTCGTTATCTTACCCCTTTCTAATTTTTTTTCTTTAGTTGTGTTACTTTCCGATTACTTTGTCCATTAATAGTAAATTATCAATACGTTTGCCTTTCTAGTTTTTTTTTTTTTAGTTGTGTAGGTCTTTTGTAGACTACATGACGTAAAGTTGATGTTGATCCTCTATGGATGAGTTTCACTGAAGTGTGGTATACCTTAAGCAATTCCAACTAAGGATATAAATGAGTGACGAGAGAGCAACGAGTGACACTAAGAAACTATGAAAAATAAAATGATAAGATTCATAAATAAGGGGCTATAAATAATAAATTTATATTTTATTAATTTTTAGAGGTTATCTCAGAGTAAAGCATTACCAATAGCAAGCTTCTATAAATTACTATATAATACATATTCATTTATAATAACTATGGTCTTGGCCATGGAAACAACTTTCTATTTTTTCAATGTTTTTAATCAAAAGAAGACAAAAGAATAACCTAAAACACCAGTCATCTATACTTTTCTCCGGTGAGTAAACACATAAATACACACACATGAGGCAAATAAAAAGAGAGACCCTCAAACCATTTGTTTATTTCTCTAAGATTAGTATTACTTTATTTATCCTATATTGAGATCTACATATTTATGCATCTCATATAACAAGGACAAGACCAGGAAGTGACTTCTGGGCACGCCAATGCAGGTGGCTCTGCCACACCGGGAGGCAGTGAGTCGACCTGTCGTGGTCCTCAGAAGAAGAAGCGAGAGAGTCAGCACCGACGCGGCGACGGTGAGAAATGTTAAATGCAGTGTGGGTGATCACCCCTTCCGGTTCGACGGTCATCTGACCTTAATCGTTCGACGATCCGATTCCGATTTCCGGTAGCCTGTTTTTGGTAACCGATTTCCGGCAGTCGATATCCGATTTTCGATTTCCGGTAGCCGATTTTTGTTTTTCGATAGCCAACAGCAGCTAGGCAATTTCTATATCGGTAATAGAAGCTTTATAAGTTTGATATAAAGCTTATAAATGTCAGATGACAGTTGTGTATTAAATCTTATAAAGCTTTATAAACTTTACAAGTTTATAGCCCTCTATCATCTAATATTTATAAGCAGCGGATGATAGATTATAAGTTTATAATGCCCTCTGTGATTAGAAGCTTTATAGAAGCTATCCGATTTCCGAATTTCGATTTCCGATAGCGGATAGTCGGTTTTCAATTTTCGATTTTCGGTAGCCGATATCCGATTTCCTATTTCCGATAGCGGGTTTGTGGTTTCCAGTAGCCGATAACCGATTTTGTGTAGCTGGTAACCGATTTTCGATTTTCGATTGCAGGTTGCCGGTTTCGATTTTCGATTTCTATATCGGTAATAGAAGCTTTATAAGTTTGATATAAAGCTTATAAAGCTTTATAAGTTTGATATAAAGCTTATAAAGCTTTATAAATGTCACAATACAGTTATGTATTAAATCTTATAAAGCTTTATAAACTTTATAAGTTTATAGCCCTTTGTCATCTGATATTTATAAGCTTGACAGATAATAGATTATAAGTTTATAATGTCCTCTGTCATTAGAAGCTTATAAAGCTTCTATAGAAGCAATCCGATTTCTGGCTTACGATTTCCGGTAGCCGGTAGCCGGTAGCCGATAGTCGGTAGTCGATTTTCGATTTCCGATAACCGATATTTGGTTTCCTGTTTCCGATAGCTGATTTCCGGTTTTCGATAGTCGGTAGTTGGTTTCCATAGCTGGTAATCAGTTTCTGATTTCTATATCGATAATAGAAGCTTTATAAGTTTGATATAAAGCTTATAAAGCTTTATAAATGTCATATGACAGTTATGTATTAAATCTTATAAAGCTTTATAAACTTTATAAGTTTCTAGCTCTCTGTCATATGATATTTATAAGCCAGTATTTGGTTTCCAATTTCTGGTTTCCGATTTCCGGTAGCCGGTAGCCGATAGCCAGTAGTCGATTTCCAATTTCCGATAATCGATATTTAGTTTCCTGTTTCCGGTAGCTGATTTCCAGTTTTCGATAGCGGTGAGTTTCGTATTTGGTAATCGCTTTCTGATTTCGATAATAGAAGCTTTATAAGTTTGATATAAAGCTTATAAAGCTTTATAAATGTCATATGACGTTATGTATTAAATCTTATAAAGCTTTATAAACTTTATAAGTTTCTAGCTCATTATATGATATTTATAAACTTTAACAGATTACTATCTTAATTTTTTTATTCTATTTTCTCAAAGTTCCTTCTCCGGTGAATTCTGTTTCAATCATTGCTGTATTGTATATTACTTTAGAATCTACTTTATTTGATGATCTTGTTGGAAATCATGTAAAGACAATTCTTATTTAATATAGCTATTTGTGCAGGTATTTTACGATTAAGAAGCAATTGCTTCTTGTACAGATCGTGTATTAATCTACTATAACTAGACAATACCTCGATTTCCGGTTTTCGGTTTCCGATTTCCAGCTTATAAAGCTGAACCCCCATAACCCTTATAAAGCTTATAAAGCTTATAGCTTTATAAGCTTAATGCATATCTGTCATCTGATATTTATAAAGCTTTATAAGCTTTATATCAAACTTATAAAGCTTATATTACCGATATAAAGCTTATGAGCTTTATAAGCTAATAAAGCTTATAATTGATATGCATTAATAATGCTTCTATAAAACTTTATAAGCTCTAGAGAAGCTTATAAAGTTTCTATTACACATAAAAGCTATATAAGTTGACGTATTAACATGTATAACATATCAGATGACAAATGTAACAAAATCAGTAATGAAAATGCATATCAATTATATAGCTTCTATTACTTAAAAAGAGATTACTAAAATAATATCACGTGATACAAACCTAAGTATAACATGCCATAAAAAAAGAAGAAAAGAGACTAAACTAAATTGGACAAGAATATTCACTCAAGCATTAGAACTATGAAAGTACAATAAGCATTAATCAAAACAATGCTTACCTAGACAAAACCAGTTAAGTCTGTGACAATGCAACAAGACATATGGAAATAACAGGAAACACAAGTACTCAATAACCTACAAAAATATTTTTACTCTTTACTAATGATGGACACATCTCCTTTTTAGCCCATTCACCTCTCATTTATTAAGACTTACAATTCATAGTTCCTTTAAAGAAAGTCCTACCCTAATTGAAATAGAAAAAGAATCACTATCTCTAGGCTAATTTGTTCTCATGTAATACAATTTCCAACTCAAATTGTACTTCTAATGCAATTCTTGAAAAAAGCATAAAAATAATATACTGCAAATTCCTCCATAAATAATATAGAAACACATATGAACAATTGCCTAAGATCTTGACCAGCTTTATGGATCCATTAATCACAAGGTCTGACCTTGATATAAAGAAGGATTGGCCAACTTGATCAGCAGATGAGAGGAACAAAAGAATGATCAGCCTAGGAATCCATTAGACACAAGCCTACCTTTGATATGGAGGATGATTGGCCAATTTGATTGGCAGATGAGAGGAACAAAAGAATAATAACAAAAAAGAGGAGAAAGGAAAAGAAGGAAAGAGTATAGAAATAGAGAGAGGGGAGGAAGAAAGCGAAGAGGGAAGAGGAAAAATTACGATCTTGCATGTTGAACTTGAATAGAGGATATGAAACTGTGCATTAAAGAAAACATATGTTAGAGCTTATTACAAATTAGCCCCTACAGAGTTGTAAAATTAGTTCCTTAACTAAGTTCTCTCTACTTATGAACTACATAGGTAGATCAAGGTCGCAAAATTTTCATTTTGCCTACTTTTTCTTATATTTTATATTTTGATATCTTTATTTTTTGGAAAAGCAAAATACAAATTGCATTCTTTAAGTTTTACACATTATAATAACTGTAGTAATTGAAGCAGTTGCCATATTTGATCTTTTACGTGCTGCAGTAGATGCCATTAGCATGGAGGTCTTAGGACATGCCAACACAGTATGCATGCCAGTGTGTTGAAAAGAGAAAGCGAATACAAAACCCAAGAATAAGATAAACGAAGTGAAGTTTCATTCACTGTGCTCCAACTGCATCCAGCATCCTCCAAATTTCAAAAGAGGTGCTAATTGTGGCAGAGCCACTGAAGCACAAAGAAGCATGCAGTCAAGTACTTCAGCATGGAAAGGGTTTAATGGGGAACTAAAACCTCCATTTGGATGGCAGAATGCTATAATCATAAGAGATTGCTTGGTACGTAATGAATGAAATGAGAATCTATGGAAACTAAAGAGCATGATACAATTAATAAGCATATTTTAGTGTTGGTTGAATTAGAAATTTTCAGAAACTAAAGAGCATAAGCTTAATTGAGCTAAGGTAGGCCTTACTTGGTTATTTCTAAATAAAAATCAAGTCGCTGAATGTTTGTCACCTTGGACCTACCAATCTTGTCTTGGTCTTCAACTAAGCAGATGAAATTATCCTAGATAGAAGCTATCATTTATACATAATATTTAGCCATAACAATGAAGACTCTTCAATGAGCATGTCAGATCCATGAAAATGTACGCAAATACAATCTGATGGCCAAACATGTTTACAGCATATTCCCTTATAACAGAAGACGAAGGTGCACTATAATCAATTAAGATAAAAAGAAAATGGAAGCTCGAAACTAAGAGTATAACATACTCTTTTGTAGCATTTGATGATGATGCACCAGACTTGAGCAGCATGACCTGAAAGGCTTCTAATCCAATTTCATCATGATGAGATGCATCATAAAACCTGTAAGTCACTGCATTATCTGCATCCATGTTGCTCACTTCATGTGGTAGGGATCCAGACTGGGTAATGCAGCATTTGACCATCTATGTCAAGTTTTGACAATAGTGACATCATAAACAAATGATAACAAAAGATGAACTGCAATGTTTAGCATCAGTACCAAATCTTGGCATGTTGGAGGACCACCAAAGAAGTCCTTAAGATTCTTTCTCTTCAGTTGAAATGGATATCGAGTGGATATCCTACCACAGCAGCTACTTTCTGTTGTTGATGGCTTGGATGAACCTACAAAGTCAAGGACCTTTAAATACCTTCACTCAAAAATTGGCATTATGACAATTGGTTCTTCGATCCATTCATTTTACCAGTAGCCAAAGAGAAGTGCTTCCCTTCAAAGGAGTGATGAATCTAGATCATAAATAGAATGATCACATAAAATATAAACAATGGCACAGGTATAATAAAGATAGAAAATAATAACTCAACATACCTAGCACTACGTGGCCTTTTAAATGGAGAAACATAATTCATTTTGCCCGGTCTTCTCTTTTCGTTGGAAAGCCGATTCATATTCATACAATCTCCAGTTATGTTCAAATATCAATCAGTGGTCCACCTAAAGACATGCCATCACCATTCAATCCTTCTAACAATTTCAACAGCACTACCAGCAGAGTGAAGGTCATCTTTTTCAGGCTTTTGATTGACAGGTGTAAATATTCTCCAAAGCGAAGCTTCTGGCATTCGCCTGATCTAGAGTATAACTATCAGACTTAATTTTCCGAGTGAGAGAAAACTGCCTTCACAATGGGGAGAATGAGGAGATGAGATGTTATCTTTGTTCCAAAATGTGTCGTCAAGATTACTCTTATTTCTTAGAACTAAGGACAAAGGTTGATCTAGTGTGATGTTGTTCTCTGAAACTTCTATATCTGACTCCCCAAAGAGGTTCCTTGCATGTTTGAAGGCATCATTGGAAATTGATATATACCTTCCACCAGCAGTTTGGAACTTAACAGGAGACTGTCCATAATCCGAAGAATCAATTTATGCTCCAGAGTTTTCTGTAGCTGACCATTGGTTAGGTGGCTTCCTGTTGAACAAAATTTATCGATGCAATTTTCTGGACTTCTTTGAACCGAGTTCACATCAACACAGTCAAGAAGACTAGTTCCAGCAATTTCCGATTCATGTCCCACCTAAAATTTTTGTGCAACTGTTCTGCAAAATAGATTGAATTCTATGTATCAAACACAAGCTGAAAAAAACTTGAAAATGATTCTGAGAACAAATATAAGATCTATTGTTATGTTATGTTAACTAGATGCATATAGCTTTAAATGAAAAGATGAAAAAAGCTTTCCTGAGGTAAATTTTTCATGAGCAGTATATATTTACATGTTATCCATGTGAATCATATTATCTATTTAAAAATTTTAATATGAAAGATATTGACTTAGTTCCAAATTACAATCAGACAATATGATATGCAGAGATAATATAAATTTATTGATATCAACCACATACACTGTTTTTCAACTATTTTTTAAAGTTTCAAATGAGCGGCATATCTGCTTATAGAAACAGCACTTGCATTGCAATTTTCTTTACCAGAATGCAATACCGTTTGAATTACAAGGAATGAGAACTTAAGAAACAGCACATTTAATGGATTCCCATTCATAGATACATTGCTCACCAAACAGATACTCTCTCTGCATGTACATGGATGAATATATATACACTTGTGAAAAGTGTCTGCTTTAATGAGCAGTTGTATCACAAAATAAAAGCTATTTTCGGATGTGAAAGACATGAGTAGTTCATAGCAAAGTAAACATGGATAATAGACGGTGCCTTTACTGTTGAAGAAGGATTGCCCAAAATTGATTTCTCATACCCATCATGATTGTTTCTGCCACATTGCAGAAGATTTGGAAATTCTGTACATGAGAAAAATATTCAGTGAATAGTCGTAATACAAGTGAGAGAAAATACTTCTAAAAGGGAAATACAGAAAATCAATTATTGTAACAGCAATGTTGGGAATGCAGAGTATTAGAATTTAAATCTACCTTCCGATCAAGCATATGCATGGTCTTACAATCTACTCGGAACATGTTATATGTTGTATTATATGTGTAAGCAATCTTGTAACTTGTAAATTCAAGGAGTAGAAAAGGCTGGATGGACCTTCTAATGTTCTTTGCAGTTTGTGCAACCAAATAATGCAATTTCATATTCCAAGCACAATTTGGGGATAGGATGGTATGGATCCGTGGCACATAACAGGAGTTCCTCCATTGTGGGTGAGACTGTGTTCCAGATCATCTTACTTGAAAGATTCAATGGTATCCACAAGAATCAAGTGTTACAAGGAAGTAACTTCTTGTGTAATCCATGTGCACCTCTTACACCAAGAAACTTAGCTAGGAAGCCTATTCTCTTTTATTTCTTTCTTCCCATTGACTAAGAAGGAAAGATGTATGCACATCAACTGTAGGTTTGTCGTCAACAGTTGTAGCATTATCAACACAATAAAAACATCACATTAACTTAAGAATTTTATCTTGCATTCTTTTTTTTCAGGGGAAGATGTCTGTATCACATGAATCATTTTCCACATCAACAATGTTTATCCATTTGAGCAGATCTCTGTAAACCATTTACACAACCATAAGTGTGTTTCATATGAGTCACTTTCTCTTGAGAAATTTTCTAGGGTTCACAAAGAATGATACATTTGCTGATGTCATCTAAAAGCAACTTAGCATCTACATTCATCAATTGCACACATTTATAGAGATTCTGAACCATTCTGTTTTCTTCTCGAGGTAAGACTTTACGAAAATCATGTTACCACCATTGTTAGACTTGGAACCCTGGTATTGAAGAATTTATTACAAAAGATATATAAAAAGATATATAACTGAAATGCATCAGAAACACAAACATAAGAAATTGGCCATAGAGCTCTAATACACAAAGAAAAGATTACAACTTAATAACCTTTCTCCATATTTTCTCCTATAAAGATAGCTGCTGCCTTTCTAATTGAAGATTCTTTTACCGTGACTAGCTTTCCTGATCCAGTACTAAACATCGGAAACACCTCATCTTTGGCACCAACATCCAAAGTTATCTTATCCCTAAAGGAATAACAGCATTGTAAAAGAGATTTATTTTTTCTGACTGTCAATGCAACAACATCTTAACACAAACAGATATTGCAAACACTATATACTATTATAAAGTACATTCATCCAATAAAGGTATTTCACTACTTTAATGACATTAATAGGCAGTTACATTTTCCACTAGAAAGACAAAATGTATATGAGCAACACAGCAAAAGTATTTCTCCAACCAGAGCACAAATGAAAAATCACTATAGAGATAAGACTACTGCTGAAACCAAATACATCTGAATATAAAAGTCCTCTGTTGCAGGAGAGTCTATGTTCTAGATTATCTTCTCTCTTTTAAGTTTTATTTCATGAACACGAGAAGGTAAGTTATCTTCTAAGTACTGTTTTGCGATCTTCTAAGCTGGTAAGATGTATGCTCATAAAATATGTTCTTCTGCCAATGGATAATGCTTATAATAACCATTTTATGTTATGTTTTTGACGTTTTGTCATCCTCATTAATATTGGCTTCCAAAAAACAATAATATGAGTTACAGAGCAGGAGTTTCTCTGTTTAAGCAAAGAATATTACACCGCATATACTCTAGCAATACAAAACTGAGACTTCAATCATGGATGATATTTAGGTAGGGAAAAACAACCAACTTACCTTAATTTATACCATTTCCTTCAAGAACAGCGGCTGCTTTCCTAAGTGAAGATTCTTTTATAGTAACTGACTTCCCGGATCCAAGATGCGAAGCAGTGGAAAAGCGATCATCTGGCCACCTGAAGTTGTTTCAATCCCTAAAAGAAACAAGAAAATTACTGATATAAACTTAATAAATTCATTTTTCTGAACCCTTAAAAAATTATTCCACAATACTTTTGCAATACAAGTAATTAAGTATACTACTAGTACCACTTGTGTCTGTATCGCCCGCTCCTCAGGAAACAGACCTCGCCTTCTGATCGAACTCTACTTAAGCGCTCTCCCGTTCCGTCGAAACATGAAACCTTTCTCCATCTCCACGGCTACCATCGCGACCCTCGGAAGCTTGGACGAGCTAAGATTTGAAGGAGAAGGTACATCACGTGAAAGGTCTCGAGATCCAAAAGCAAAAGATCGAAAGGGAGAAACCTAGGGTCAAGAGATACGCCGGGAAGGGAGGCGATGATCGGGGTGGCTATAGCGCTCGAACCGATACCTGGTTGAGCAAATGCGAGTTGAACTCAGAACGATTGAGCCGACGAACGGCGGAATCGGTTTCCGGTAAACCGGTTCAGCCGGTTGAGCCGATGACAGCCTGTTGCAACCGAACCGGTTTCCGGCAAGCCGGCAGCCGGCGGAACCGGTTTCCGGCAACCACCGGCTTTTGAACCGGTCTCCGGCACCGGAAACCGGCTGAACCGGTCTCCGGCATTTCGGCAATCGGGCCGGAAACCGGCTGAACGGTCTCCGGCGGTCCGGAAATCGGCTGAACGGTCTCGGCTGTCCGAACCGAACGGTCTCGGCCGGTCTCGGCGAGTCGCAACGGTGAACCGGTCTCGACATTTCGGCAACCGGCCGAACGGTCTCGGCGCCCGAACCGGTCGGTCGCCGATGGCCCGATCCGAACCGGTGGCGCGGTCGAGCAGTTTTGCACGGTCAAACAGTCCGCCCCAGCGGGTGGCCCTGTCCGGAACCGGTCCGTTCCGAGCGTGTGGCGCGATCCCGGCAGTGGCGGTCGGCAAGTCCGAACCATGTCGGCGAACCGGTCGGTCAAACTGTTCGGTCGAACCGTGCGGTCCGAAAACAGATCCGGTTGAGCAGGGCCGGGTTCAAGGTCCCGGTCGAACCTTACCCTTCCGAAATGGGTCCACGAGGACCGGGTCGATCCAACCGGTGCGGTCCGAACTACAACCCGTTCTTTGGGTTTTCAAAAATTTTGTTGGATTTTCCGGGTTTTCAAAAATTCGCTGCCATCTTTGGGTTTTCAAAAATTTCTTGGGGTTTCCTTTTCCACCGACCTCCACCGTTTAAATTTCTTGTACTACCCTCATTTGCTCTGCCACTACAACCCGAGTCGAAGCAGTCAAATGCGCATCTCCCTCCTCCTTGTCTCTGTAACCATCGGTCAAGAAACCATAACGACCCTCCTCCCCATTTCCTCTCCCTTCTCCTTCGTGCTCCTTCTCTCGAGGGCTTGGGTCTTGCAGGCCAAGGGAGAGAGTGGGGGAGGGTTTGGTGGAGAAGAGCGAGAGAGAGGAAGGCTACGGAGGCGCGCTGCATGTCGGATGCGAGAGAGGAGGATACTCTGACGACGGATTCGGTGAGATTGCCAATCCTCTACAATGGCCGCAACTCGGGAAAAACCGACGCCCGCCACGCTTCCGACGGCGTCGTCGGTGCAGGCGGAGGGGTCCCCCTCCCGTCCAAGAATGGGTTACCGCGGCCGTTGAAGCGAGCTTCGCGCCGGCGAGGCCGTTAGCCCGTTGATCGCCCCGTCAAGGGCGTGGGACCCTCCACGAAGCCCTCCTCGAGGTGGCGACTTCTTGGACCTCCTCTCCTCTTTTTCTTCATCGCAGGAGCCGCGCGCTCAGAACCCTAGCACACGCAGTGCCTGGATGTGCTGGATGCTTTCTCCAGCCGCTCCAAACACCGGCAAGTATGCTTTCTCCCCATACTTCTCCATCACAAAGGCTTTGCCATTTAGATGTGCTGGATGACAAGATGGACTCTGCACACCATTTCCTAGCTATGGTTTAGGGGCACAGAATAGCATACTTGTATCGATTTTCATCTTTCTTTACGGTGTCTCTTTTTATCTTTTATCTTTGGTTGTTTTGTTCATATGATAACTTATAATTTGTTTATGTATGTTCCCCCTTGCTTGATAATTTAGTCGGTACATTTGTAGTTCTTTGTAATGCTTTGTTTGATTCATGATGTTCGGTGGTTTAACCTGTAGGAATCCCGATTATGATGAGGGCTCAAACAAGCCACCCTTTGGATCCATTGTCTTCGGTGAAATATCTGCAGTAGCAACAGATCGAAGTCTTTGGGGCAACCGGAGGTTTGTCTCTTACTATACTTTAGATGCTTGGCTTGCTTCATCAAATTTCTTTTGGTTGATGTGAATACTTGCATGAATAAATCTAGGTAAACTTCTCTTGGTGAGAGATGGTATGTAGTTTCTGAGTAGTTACATTGGAATCGAGAAAAAACATTGTGTAGCCTGGTGCCTACTTCTTCCCCATTTCAACCATCTGCTCCCGGATCAAAGGTGGCCTGTCGTCCGAGTAAGCTTCCTCCTTGGAGGGCTAGGCTTGTTGTTTATAGCAAAAGGTCAAATGAGACAAGCATTTGGATTGTCGAACCGTCAGAAGTGCATGCAGCAATTCGGGGTGGCCATCACAGGGGACAAGTCATCTCATCTAAAGTTGTCGTGATGGTGGTGAGCTCAGCGCCGATCCATCTCGCTTTGAGTTCACTAGCTCGAGTGCTAGTCCATTTGTGCCCGAGCTCACGGCTCGAACATCGATCCCATCTTTGCTTGAGTTCGCTAGCTAGGGCTCCAGTCTATCTATGCCCGAGTTCACCAGCTCGGGCTCCAGTCCATTTGTGCCCGAGTTCACCAGCTCAAGCACCAATCCATTTGTGCTCGAGTTCGCTAGCTCGGGCACTCGTCCATTTGTGCCCGAGTTCACCAGCTCGGGCTCCGGTCTATCTGTGCTCGAGTTCACTAGTTCGGACATCAGCCCACTCGAGCCCAAATTCACCAACGAGCACTCGGCCCAATCATCCACGTAGCCCCCACGCGGTATTCCATTTCGTCCCGTCGACACAAGAGTGACAACGCGCGAGGCAACTTCGCCAACCTCCGTAGGGAAAATGATCTGATTGAAGGAACAAGCGGACATGCCGAGCCCCTTCTCGAGGCCCCGGAACATGCTTGTTTAGGGGAGTGATAAGGGATATCCGGCATCATCCATGACAAGACATGTTAGCATAAACGCGCCCACATGCATCGTCACGGGTCAGATGAGACGGCACCCACATGTCGCCACGTCGCTCGAGTTCTAACAGAGCAGCCGCTCTCAAAATCCCGGGACGGCGCGTGGGCGGCTGCCCCGAGATCCGGAGCGGCGGCGTGCGGCGCCGACTGCATAATATCGCCTTCCGACTTCACTAGCGCGTGAGGTGAGTGCGCCTCGGACATGTCTATATAACCCCCACCTAGCTTCAAGAAGGAGGGGGCATTCACTGACTTCAGCATCGGAGGGGCTTGATCGGGAAAAACCCGACCCAGGCCTTCTTGCAGGAATCTCGACCCGAGATGCGTCGGGAGCCCATCTCAACAGCAAGCAATGACCGAATACCCTTGGATTTCGGTGACTGAACGAGACCAGCCCGACACGTCACCCGGTGGCTGAATCCATTCCGTAACAACTACGACTAACTTGGACCTTACCATTGGGGGACATGGTTAAAGTTCCAACTTATGGCCCACATTAGGCCATACCATATCATGTGATGGTTAATTGGTACGTGTCAAATTCTAGAAAAATTTAAAAAAAAATTGTTAGGTACAGGCCTGTACCCAGTGATACATATCCTATACCAGGTGTCTTTACCATTTTGTCAGAACTAAATACCACCAATATCAAATGTTTGTGTTAATAGTTGAAGCATATGTTAGATTTTTTTGTGTTAATTTGCAAATCTTGTATCCTTGTTAAAGTGATCAGTTTACATGGAAAAGGATAAGGTAACTCTAACATACTAGGTATTTGGACCATAAAACATTTTGATTTTGGCCTAAATGCCAAATTCTCTAATTATTACCTGTTTGATTAGAGGCTTGAGTTGATAACTTGTGTCCTGGCCTGCTTGGTTTAGAGATTTCCAGTCTTGATTGTTAGGCTGTAACAACTGGTTTCTCTATCTTTTGTTGTCCAAAGATACTCCTGGTTAGCTAGAGCTAATCCAGACACTACTGCAAGGTGCAGCAGTCAACAAAATTTATGTTTCAGGTACCATATCTCTTGGCCATTTCTTGGCCTGGATTTGGAGATTAAGTTTGCATACATTTGAGAATATCTTAAGTGGCATTTCACCTTAATTTCTTCTATTACATTTTTAGTTTCTTTCTTCTCTAGTATTGAACTACATTTATATATTTTCTGCTCTTTAATGTATATTTACAAGAGCTAGGCATATTAAATACCTATATGAAATTGATTCAAGGGCTTTGTTTTGATTGAAGTCATGTATAACAGCCAAGTTGTGTGGGGTTAATAACTCCAACAGAACACAGTATAATGTTCTGACTTAAGGAATGGCAGTTGGGTTTGGTTGATATACCAAATTTCATTTTTTATCTATTGCCTTGATTTTATTGATGTGCATGTGACATCCTCTTATTTATGTTTTTCAGACTACCTTGTTTGTTGGTATGGTCTGTTGAAATTTTTATCGAGGAGAAGAACTATTCTTAGTTGTATGATTGCTTGCCCTTGTCCTATTACAGCCGGTGGTTGCCGGAAACCGATTCCGCCGGCTGCCGGCTTGCCGGAAACCGGTTCGGTTGCAACAGGCTGTCATCGGCTCAACCGGCTGAACCGGTTTACCGGAAACCGATTCCGCCGTTCGTCAGCTCAACTGGTTACAGGTTTAACCTGTTATCGGTTCAACCGGGTATCGGTTCGGAGCGTGCTATAGCCACCCCGATCATCGCCTCCCTTCCCGGCGTATCTCTTGACCCTATGTTTCTCCCTTTCGATCTTTTGCTTTTGGATCTGAGACCTTTCCGATTATTCAAAGCATTGATATGATATATTGGACATGAAATGAGTATATTCAAAATTGGCATACATCTTTAGCAATATATCATTCAATATGATAAATTGGACATGAAATGAGTATATTCAAAATGGACTTCAGCAAAATAATGAACGTAACAAGATATAGGACCATAAGAACAAAATGGAAGTTTAATGGCACAAGGGTTTCACAAGAACAGATCAAGGTAAAAAAGACAAGTTGCGATCTAGAAGACAAGGTATAATAATAACAAGGAAAACAAGCATTTACCCAACCCCACTACTTCTGCCTCCAAGTTAGCATAAGCGAATTGTTATTATGTATTCATCTACTGATTACTAGAAATTCTAATCTCAATTACACTCATCATTTCCATGTATTATTGTGTAAATAGCAATGTAAAAAAGCATGTCTACTCTTACAATTACCCTTCAATATTCGTACCAAATATTGACTTCAACTATCCTACTACCGCAGGTGCAGAATCCTGTATGGTATCCACCACTTAATTAATAATGCAGCCAAGGTACTGCAGACTTTGATTTCGATACAATTAACTTCAACCTGCCTTAATTTCTTCATTCAAGGTTACATAATATCTAGTAGCTTTGCTCTATATATTGTGGACGTGAAATAAAAATATTTAGTTTGCATTTTAGTTATTTCTATAGCTTACTGGCCCTTCTTCCAATAAATCTTTGTAAGATGCAGATTGCTGCAGTTGACTGGAGGATACTATATCTGCATCATGTGCCAGTAAAGTAAAGGACTAGTGAAGAAATATAACAACATGATCTAACATTAAAAGGTAGATTCGACAAAGTCATATCAGTAGCCACTCTTTAAAGAGAAAGATATTGAGAAGGAGTTCAGCAAAATATGTTAGCACAAAAAAGATATGGGAAGAAAATTATCCAAGTGATCTGAGCAAAGAATACTCATCAGCTTTTCCAAAACCCACATACCATAGAGGACTGGACATCACGGACAACTTCAGATGAGATGACTTGCCCCCTGTGATGGCCACCTGAGTTGCTGCATGCACTTCTGACAGTTCGACAATCCAAATGCTTGTCTCATTTGACCTTTGGCTATAAACAAGCCTAGCCCTCCTAGGAGGAAGCTTACTCGGGATGACAGGGCCACCTTTTATTCTGGGGAGCAGTGATGGTTGAAATGGGGGGAAGAAGTAGGCATCAGCCAGTGCCACAATGTTTTTTTCTGATTCCAACAGAACGACTTCTGTAAACCGCATACCATCTGTCACCGGAGTTGCCCAAGCACCCCTGACTGTTGCTACTGCAACAGATATTTCAGCCGAAGACAATGGATCCAAAGGGTGGCTTGTTTGAGCCCTCATCATAACTGGGATTCCTGCAGTTAAACCACTGAACATCATGAATCAAACAAAGCATTACAGCAACCACAAATGTACTCTCCAAATTATCAAAAGCAAGGGGGAACATACATAAACAACTTATAAGTTATCATATGAACAAAACAACCAAAGATAAAAGATAAAAAAAAGACACCAGCAAGAAAAATGAAAATCGATACAAGTATGCTATTCATGTGATATCCAATTAAAACACGATGATGGCTACATAGATAATAGTTACACAACAAGCTATGTCCATCACCTCACATGTTATCACCAATCAATACGACAAATTCATGAGAAAGCATCTTAAAATGAGTTTGCCTAAGCAATCAATAACGGGAACATGGTATGAAAGTGTTACTTGAATTGATAATTGAAACGAGTGCCTTGAGCAATTAATCACAGGATTTGTCATACTATGCTAAGAAGATAGCAACAATACAAGGATCTGTGCCACCCTCTTAGTTTGTTTTTTTGTTCAACCAGCTCAAACATTGAACCAGCCTAATGTTCAATATAGGGAACCTGTTTTAGGGTTCAAAGCATCGAGGCTGTGGAACACCTAGAATTGTTACAGCACAGACCAAAATTGCAATCCATGACCAATCAATAGGCTAAGGCCAGTTGGTGACTTGGTGTCCATTGATATCTTAGCTAGAGAATTAAAGATTCATTGAACAAGTTCAACACAATTGTCAGGACTGAATGAGGTGATCAATCCATGATTGAATCATATAAAAACACGAGAAATATTCAGTTGGCACATTGTTTCTCGTGACAAATTACAGTTATCATGTATATTCTAACCTTTCAATTAAAATAACAAACCATTGGACCCTGAAAAGAAAAAAGGAACTTCCTCTTGCATCAAGAAAGCTAGACCAAAACATGCATGTTCTTAATAGTCTTGTCCTGATAAGATGAAAAAGACCAAGATGCAGTGGAACAAAAAAAGGTAAAAAAATGGCCCTGATGATGCTGGGCGAGGTCAAGAGAATTTCAAACTTCTGAAAGCAAAATTCTAGATTGTAATGGGGGGAAATGAAAAATGAATGCATGAGAAAAATAAAGACAAATTAAGCTAATTAAGTTTCAGTCTAAATACATATATCTCTTTTTAACTCTCTAACGTCTTCTATCTTCAGAACTCAGATTTGTTCCACAACATTTTATAAAAAAAGCGAACATTTAAAAACAGAAATCTCAATCCCTAACTAAGGACTTGTCATTCCCTCCCCAGCTGCAAAGGTAAAATGGTGTAAGCAACAGCAGAAAGCAAAAGGAATATAGGCTGAAAGTAATGATTGTTCTTAAATATATAATGAAGTTAGGTTCATCCTCTGATGTGCTTCTGAATCACTATTATACTTCATATTGACAGTAATGCTATTTTGATGTTGTGCATGCATGTCGCAGAGAGCGGCACGTGCTTTAAACTTTGACTGTGTTTGGTAAAGACTAAGCATACAATAAAATAAAGGGAAAAAATTGATCTGGGTAAACAGAATTACTAGCAACTGCATATTGGTAACCATGCAGCGACAGAGCCCAATAACTGATCCATCAAACCTGGACTTGACAAATTTTGACATAAATAGGATGCATAGCATCCAGCCATTACAGCTGAGGCTGACATATTCATATTATGTAATCAGGAGCACAATCATCACTTACCTAAGTTCTCTTTTAAGTATTTGGTAGTAGAGAATACATGGAAGCCATGCAAGTGTGCTATTATGAGCACAAATGCTATTAGCATAAACCACCCAGCATACCAAGTCAACCACATTAGGAAAGACTGCAGTCTTTTATAATTTCCACCAACTGAAGCAGCACTGACATATAATATTAAAAATTGGGCATCATATAAAATCTTAGTGATCAATGTCCTCCCAGGACAACCAGATATAGAGAACTGTCAAGCCAGATTGGAGAATGTAAAAAGTGGATGGTTCAATGGAACGGGGAATATTCCACACCAACACCTAAAATCTTGTTGTGTAAAATCTTTTTCTCTAATTCTATATCCGATTTTGCCCTAGCTCTGCTTTCTTTATAATGTCAGCACATCATAAATAATTCCACCAAACTTTTATTCATCCGATAAACTGCGGCTCTCCTCTTAACTCATCCATGATCGTAGAAATTTGATGGCAAGATTACTTTGAAGGAACCACTCAAATCAACTAACTCAATGGGATACTTATTCCTGTTATTTCTTTCTTATCTTACTGCCTGGATCTGAACGACTTTTTTTAAAATTATTCGAGATCAGATCCCCGACATTGATCGACACAAGGACAACGTGATCCGTTTCTTGAATCGCTCCACTTCGACTAGCGTGACCTCCCTGCACAGCAAAAGATTTTGTTCCAACAACCACAAAAGAAGAGGAGGGGAGGTCCAAGAAGTCGTCACCTCTGGAGGAGAGCTTCGCGGGAGGGTCCTGTACGTCCTCGACGAGGGCGATCAGCGGGCTAACGGCCTCCACCGGCGGCGCAGAAGCCTGCTTCTCAACGGCTGCGGTAACCCATTCTTGGACGGGGCGGGGGACCCCTCCGGCCTTAGCACCGACGACGCCGACGGAAGCGTGGGCGAGCGTCGCTTTTTCCTGAGTTGCGGGCATTGTAGAGGGTTGGCAAGCTCACCGAATCCGCCGTCGTAGTATCCCTCCTCTCTGCTACTGCAATCTGACATGCGACGAAAAGGGAAGGAGGAGGAGAAGCGAAAGGGAGGATGGTGTCGGAGAAGGGGAGGAGCTGTGACAAAGGGGAAGGGGAAGAAGGAGGAGAAGGGAGGGGAGGATGGTGTCGGGAAGAAGGGAGCTACGACGGTGGACGAGAGGGGAGGGAGGAGGAGGAAGAGAGGATCGGGGAAGGGGGGCTGCCACTACGAAGGAGGAAGAGGAGGAGAAAAAGAGAGATACCGGGGGCGGAGACGCCGTTGCTTCCGCTGTTCGCCAATGGAGGAGAAAAAGAGAGATACAGCCGCTCGCCGACGAAACGCCGCGGTGGCCGCAAAGGAGAGAGAGAATCGCCGATCGGGAGAGAGTCGTTTAGGGCACCAATGCGCCCGGGATCTTAAAGATTCAAACTCGAATCAGATTACCGGAAACCGGAAACCTGAAACAGGAAACCGGTTACCGGATACCGGTTCGGATCGGGCCCCGGCCGGACCGGACCGGACCGGACCGGACATGTTCCGACCGGACCGGGCCGGACCGGTTCCGACCGGACCGGACCGGGCCGGACCGGTTCCGACCGGACCGGACCGGGCCGGACCGGTTCCGACCGGACCGGACCGGGCCGGACCGGTTCCGACCGGGCCGGACCGGTTCGGACCGGGCCGGACCGGTTCCGACCGGGCCGGACCGGTTCCGACCGGGCCGGACCGGTTCCGACCGGGCCGGACCGGTTCCGACCGGGCCGGACCGGTTCCGACCGGGCCGGACCGGTTCCGACCGGGCCGGGCCGGACCGGTTCCGACCGGGCCGGACCGGTTCCGACCGGACCGGGCCGGACCGGTTCCGACCGGACCGGGCCGGACCGGGCCGGACCGGTTCCGACCGGACCGGGCCGGACCGGTTCCGACCGGACCGGGCCGGACCGGTTCCGACCGGACCGGGCCGGACCGGTTCCGACCGGACCGGGCCGGGCCGGACCGGTTCCGACCGGACCGGGCCGGACCGGTTCCGACCGGACCGGACCGGTTCCGACCGGACCGGTTCCGACCGGACCGGGCCGGACCGGTTCCGACCGGACCGGTTCGACCGGACCGGGCCGGACCGGTTCCGACCGGACCGGGCCGGACCGGTTCCGACCGGACCGGTTCGACCGGACCGGGCCGGACCGGTTCCGACCGGACCGGTTCGACCGGACCGGGACGGACCGGTTCGACCGGACCGGGACGGACCGGTTCGACCGGACCGGGACGGACCGGTTCGACCGGACCGGGACGGACCGGTTCGACCGGACCGGGACGGACCGGTTCGACCGGACCGGGACGGACCGGTTCGACCGGACCGGTTCCGGCCGGACCGGTTCCGACCGGACCGGTTCCCGACCGGACGGCCGGTTCGACCGGACCGGGCCGGACCGGTTCCGATCAGAAGAAAGCCTAATGCTCGTCTTCTCTCGCCTTAAGCCCTACTGCCTCCTTCCTTGCCGAGATGGCCGACTTCCTCCGACGCGCCCCCGCCGCCGCCTTACAGCCCTCTCTCGGTTACGGTCTCTCCTCACATCCCCGACAGCTCGTCGCCCATTTGAGTCAGAGCGCCCTTGTCTCTTCTTTTGACTTTTGCGTCCAAGAACTTGGGTCGGAGTTTGATGTTCTTCTTGATAGCTTATTTGATTGGGTTGATTTCTATTGTTTGCCCAGTTATAGCTTGTTCTGTTTTCTCCTTTTGCTGGATGCGGCGGTGCAGTGTAGAGAAGAGAAGAAGGTGGGCTCGGATGGGGGTTTTGGGAATGGCGGTGCCCCATTAGGTGGGCATGCGATCAGTGATTCTGCGGCAGAAGGGATGCTAATGTGCCTAGAAGAACTTTTAAAGAAATGCCATCTTGGGTCTGTGAATCGGGTCTGTGCTTCTTGATGATTGTTGGTTTATTACCTTTTAGTTTATCTTGATGATAGGACTGGCCACAATCTGTAAATTGATTGGAAATATCAAGAGGTTAAACATGACTCATAGACATAACGCGGGATTGCTGGCTAAACCATGAAACAATCTTTCTATGTTTTAATCTTCTGTTATTGGTTGCATGCATATAGGCCTGTTGATATATTTTTTTTGTTTTCATGCAATTTATGCCTATAAATTTGTAATCTAGCAATTAGGAATGCATTTCTTTGGAAAATTCTTTTCTTATAACTAATTTGCATTCGACCATTATGTAGCTTTCATCTTTTTTAATTTGAATGAACCAGATGGTTGTGACCACCAAAACTATACTCACTAATATTTTTCAGCTTTGCAACTTGATGTTAGTGTTGCTAGTTCCATTAAAATTTGAATTGAAATAGCATAAAAATGTAATGTTTCAGATGGTTGTGGTGCTAAAGAAAATTACCGCTGGAGCTATGCTTTCACATTCTGAGGCATCGGAAGAATTTCGTGTAGGAATAATAAGATGCTTTAGGACGATGCTTCTCAATTTACAACCTTGCTCTGTTAATTCCTGTTCATGCAAGCAAAGGGTTATTATGCCTACATCCAAATCTATTGATGGTGCTTTTGTGCTTCATAATACTATCTCAAGGAATCATGTAGAATCACTAGACTGTTTGCTAGCATTTCTCCAATCTCAAAATGCTTCAGCTGCAGTAGGGCATTGGCTATCACTTCTTCTTCAAGTAAATCATACATGCTTTGTTTTATTCATTTTATTTTATTATTGCATTGTATTGGTAATCTAATTTCAGTTACTTATCTGTGTCACTCTCTAGAGCTGTTTGTTTTAGTCATTTTGATGTAAATAAATGCCCAAAATAATTTCTTTTGTTCTCTTAAAGGCTGAACTTGGAAACCTTTGAGAGGACACCGTGGAAGTGCAAATCTCCGAAAAAAGGCATTTCTTACCCTTCGTGTCCTTGTTGCCAAGGTATCATGAATATTGATCGCCTATAATATCCTATAAGTGATATTCAATTGATATATGTTCACGTATATAAATTCTTTGTCACATGTTTTATACTTGATTATGAAGTTTTCACAAGCTCTCAAGGCTCAGGTTTGAGAAGACCTAGGTGTTGCTGTAGAATGTAGACTTTGTGGAATATGAAACATAAGTTAGGATGATTTTGTTTGATATGTGAACTGTTTTAAATTTGACACTTTGAGTTGGATATTTGTAGAGGCATGTGTTGCATTGTTAAAACTTTACAAAGTTTGTCAGACATTGCTTAAAAGATATCTTGGGCACCCACAGTGGGCACTTGCCCGAGCACTCACTTGGGTAGGTTTGGCTATAAGCTCTTGATTTACCTCGTATGTGTTACTTTTGGAGGGCAGTGCTTGTTGCATTGCCTAGGTGGTACCTACCAACTGCTTAAGCGAGAGTATTGATGAAAATGGATAGAACTATGATGATATGTTTAGTGGACTCATTGGACCGTTTACCGTATAATTATAAGATATCTGAATTCTCTTACACCTTTAAATCGATGCCATGATTAGCTAAAATTCGGTGATGCAGTGCTCCTCCTCAGTCAAATTTTATTAAATTGCTTTGGATTAATTTTTATGTAATGTTTCTTCCATGTAAGTTGTTGTAACCTACTTAGATGAGATTGCAACGTGTTAGTCATTGAATGAAAAATTGGTCCATTCCCTCGTGATATTTCATAAATGAAGTGAGCGGGATCTTTATTATAAACCACGCTCATTCGTACTCTAATCGATTGCCGCGCGAATAACATTAAGCTGCTGCTGCGACTATAGTGATCTTAGGTGTGATTAATGGTTGGGAAGGCCAAAAGCGCACCTTATGGGGTGGTGTAGTTCCTGCAGCCAACGTCTGCAATTTCGTACCGTATCGGAGTTTCGACACTTCTCCGGTACGGTATGGTACCGGACGGTACGTTTCGGCATACCGTTCGGCATACTAGAAGGGGGTTGCTGTGGGGAAGCATGGAAAGGGGAGATATCGTACAATAGCCCCCATCAGCATCGGGGTTGTCGTGTTGTGATGAACGGTCGTCGCGCACCCGCAACATCTTCGCTCAACGAATCGTTCGTCACTTTTGCGTGCTTGTACAGATGCTTGACAGCATGTTTTGCCTTGGTTTTGTGTGTTTTTACTTGAAAAATGTAAGCACGACCTATTTTCTATAAACCGTGGTACAACACAAAACGTCAGCTAGCTCAGACCCCTGGAACCCCTCGGGTGTACGAGGGTGGATGGAACCGAGTTGTGTTGGCGTTGATCGGTTTGCAGTTTGCATGTTAAGTTGATGGGAACTTGCTATCGTGCCCGACACCTGGTGTGCAATCGTTTGCGGACTTGCGATTGCTCATTTTGCCTTTGAAAGTCCTTATTTTCTCCTTCCTCTCTTTTCTCTCTTGCACACCAAGTATTTGCCGAATTGCTTGTAAAGCGCCCTCTTCGCGAGGCGTTAGGAATTGTTTGTTGCTCACTTTGAACTAATCAACTTGATCTTTTTACAAGTCCTACGAGACTTGAACGAGATTACAAATAGGCTGACCCTTTGCAAACGCATAATGAAAAGGTGTTTCATGACTTAGGCAATCTAGTTAAGTCTAAGAAGTTGACACAATGGTGTTTCATGACTTAGGCAATTCCAGCTAAGTTTATGACTTTGCCGTAAGTGTGTCTCACGACTTAGGCAATTTCAGTTAAGATCGTGACATAGTGGTATCAGAGCGGACTTGTAACGGGAGTTTTCGCTTTCTTTTCTTGCTCAATTCTTGTTGTCTACTAACGATCTTCCTTCAATGGGCGAAGATTAACTACCCTTACAACTCTTGCTTTTATAAGTGTTTCCTCACACATCTCTCTTAGGACTAACTCTAAGTTCTAGGAGGAGGGATTTCTACACTTTAAATATTGCAACCTTAAAATCACAGAGTTTTCGCTTTCTTTTCTTGCTCAATTCTTGTTGTTCCAAGCAAGAATAGCTAGGGTATTTATAGACCCAAATGACTTCAAAAATGGAGCCAAAATTCAAACACGAGATTTCGAGGTGCTGGTGATACCACCACTGCACCGACCTTTGGCGGTACTCTTTGCGACCTTTGCGTTAGGCGATACCACCACCCGATGCAGCGGTACCGACGACACTTGGCGGTACCACTGCCTAACACAATCTCGAAGACTGTGTCTCGGAGACTGAGCCTCATGCGGTTCCATCGCTAGCCCTGGCGGTGCCACCACCTGATATGGCTCCAAGTCACTGTTTGGGCCATCCTCTTAGCCTAAATCAACCCCTAATCAAGCCCAATGGGCCCCTAATTACATTCAAAACCAACTCAATTAGACCTCTAAACTACTTTGATCTAGACTTATTACAAGCATTAATCACATGTTGTCAGGCATGTCATTGGTTCATCCGGTAACCGTGCGAGCCGGCGCATCGTCCTCTCTTGCGGCGTATTGCCCAATCGGCATGGTGACCTCCACAACTCCGATCTCCTTGGCGTAATGTCCGATCCTTTTGGCCCGATGCTCGAACTCGTGACCACGAAACCTTACGCGGCGCGGCGACGATCTTACGACAAGTTTTGCTCGGTCCAACATTTGATTCTTTACGCTTCAATTTGTCTCTCCTTGATCGAAGCTAGTCACGCATCACTCAAAACACAGTTAAATCATAACTTTATCAATTGGTTTCATCATCAAAATCGGAGATTCAACATTGGTTATCCTGAAGTAGGGAGGGGGTTGCGTGCGTAGCTTTAGTAACACTATTTAGCTTAGTTGGTTCAATCAAACAAACTTAGCTATTGTTCAACCGAACTAAACATAATCATCTTGTTTGGTTGCTTTGCTTGATCAGCTCACGAGGTGCGACACCTAGGTTAAGGCGAGCACCCAAGCGACACTTCACTGAAGTGTGTCGCCTAATCACAGTGTAAGGTGCTCAAGCCTCCCCTCGCCTCACCCGAGTGCTTAGGCGAGTGATTGGGCACCTATTTAAACCATTGCTTTGGATTAAATTAACATATCATGTGTGCTGACTACGATTGCCTTGCCACGTGATGCCATTGTGTTTGCATGTCCTTATGCCTTGTGATGACAACCATTACTCGAAGGATGTTACTATGTTGCTTTAATTAATGTCTAAGCAACTCTTTGTTGGTCTTCCCCTATGCCTCGATATTGTCACATGTCTTTGACTAATATCCTTAGACTCAGTTGACCTTATGCAATTTCTAGGTCTTTTTTATGTATGTCCATATCAAGGTTAAAAATTTTGTGGCATGTGACTCAATATGGACTATACATGCTGGTCGAGTAAGGACTGGTTTTGGATTGCCCCCTACTAATCCAGTACAAAACAAACCTCCTAGGTTATTGCCGATTTAGTCTAAATTAGGATATACATTACTACATTAAATTTGCTTTGGTCCTAGGCGACCACGGTGAATTTAATTATGCAGCGCTTGACGAAAAAAATATTGCATCAAAGTATAGTTGTGAGTTTTGCTCCTTGCAATTGACCTCCTCTAAGGTGGTGAAAAAGGAAGAAGAAAAGAGGAAGGACAAGGAAGACCTTGAGATATCCTTTTCCCATTGTTGCAATGAGAATTGGAAAAAGGAGTGCAGGTACCCCTTTTTTCCTCTTCCCCCTTTTGGTTTTGTCCAAATTTTTCATTTGATCAGCTTTGACAAGCACACAAAAAAAGATTTTGTTTTTATTATTTGACCAGTATGGTGCTAAAATTTATTGGACCTGTATAATGTATATCATGCTATCCCTTGTTATGTCAAGAAGAATTATAATTCGCATTCCAAAGTATTTAGAATTGTGGTTAACTCTTCTTGTATCAGAGTTATGTTATTATTTTGTTGTATGTTTAGTATAATGATCATAAATCTTTTTGCTTGGAGGAAAAAAAATCTTTTTTGTTTTATCTTGTTCTATTATTATATTCTTCTTTCTTGTTTTGCCTTGTTCTATTATTTCATTCTTAATTCTAAAGTTTGAAGGTGTTACAAGCAGATTTTCTTATTTGTATTTGAGCTTTCTGATTGTTAATATACTTGTGTCTAGGCTGTGGGTGAATTGCAAAGGCATCACAAACGGAAGCATCTTCTTTGCCAAATCAGGCAGAAATGTTTAGTGCACATGTCAGCTCTAAGATTCTTATGATTCAAAAATGGATTAATGAAAATCATGTGGATAATAGCTCCTTCTCCGTGTGTACCAAATCCCTGGCTTTAGGTAATTCTGATTTGTACTATAAGGATTATGGTCTTCTGTTTGAAATTTGATTAGTACTGTTCACTGATTGGCACATGAACATGAAATCTGCCAAATTATGTTTCATTGAATTTTCAGTATTAACTTCAGAAATTTATAAAATAAAGAATTGAAAGAGTTGTTTTTTGCATTTGGTTACTCCTAGGCTGTATCTAACAGAACAAAGTTCGATATTTCTTTATGAGTTTCGGCAATGTTTTTACTGTATATTGCTTTTATTTGTAAATTGTACTAAAAATTCCTACATTGCTGTGATCTTCCTAGACAGATAGCTCATATATCAAATTGCACTATTTAGTATCTGATATTATGATGAAATATGACAAAGAATGTAGAAGTTTAGTTGCTGTCACATGTGATTGCCATATTTAACTTACAAACTAAGCACTTTGATCATAAAATTTTGTACACTCTCCCAGTGAAAGAACACATTTCTAAAAACAAAGACTTATTTGTTCTCTTTGAAGTTGTAAAAGTGGAGACAGATTAAATAGTTATCTTCTGTGGTTTAGCAGGCTTCCAGTGCTCTGTTTTTTCCCATTTCTTTGTTTCAATTGGTATATTGTTATTATGATATTTTTAATCTAGTGTTTGAATATTTTCTGTAGTCTTTCAAGGTTCTCTTTGTTCACTGCAAGTGCTATTTGGAATAATTTTCCATTGCCTTTTGCTCTAATTTGACAACCAAATATTGGATCTGTCAATTTTCATGATGTTAGTCTTCACTTGGAATGTTGGGAGGAATTATTGTTTAAGTTTAATGAGATGAAAAGATACAGAAGAATTGTTGGATCTCTTGTTGGATCATGCTTAAAAGCTGCATCACCACTTGTTTCTTCACAGAAAGAATCAGCTTGTCTGGTGTCTCTGGACATTATTGAGGTACTTGCTTGATATTTTTCTTGATAAAACATTTTTGGCCAAATGAATCTCTTTCTAATTCTCATTCTGCTGTTGCGATATACTGTTTGGTGTTTAATTGTAAGAAGGCAGCCCAATGCATGCACCGATTAATGTAGGTCCGCGGAAGGGTCAATTATGCGCTTCTTCTAGGTCCTCAAAAGTTTCTCGATCGATCAATGGCCTCCTCGCGGCTCCTCGCTCATCCGCCACAAAAACACCTAAAAACTTTGATCAAGTCAAGAACCCAATCGACGACAAGATTAAAGGAAGATTGATCAAGAAAGAAAAGCACCATGAGGAAATTTGCGCGTAGAAGATTGATGGAAACCCAATAAAACCTAGAACTCAGTCCTTTCGTAAACCAAAACAATAGAAGAAAGGAAAAAAAGACTGAAGAAAGATGGTCAAGAAAGAGAGGGGACCAATATTTGGCGATTTGCGACGAGAGGAGGCAACTTCACATACTTGGAGGCAGAGAAGGCGAAGGAGAAGACGATGGTTGCGTCCAACGAGATCGAAGCGGAGTTTCGCCATTAGGCTCGGATGGAGTCGACGAGGGCACAGCAAGACGCCCTCGGGTCTCCACTTCTTTCTTGATCATCACAATAAATAGGGTGAATTACTTGATCAAATGAAATTAAATGAGATACATATGTGAAAATTAATGACCATTTTTAACGAACCGCGAACAATAAACTAAACGCAGGTAAAAGATGAATCCGAGCGATGATGAACCGCTGAACGAACGAACAATCAATAACAATAACGAACGAATAGGTGATAGGTCGAGCCGGTTGAATCGTGAATCGGCGAACCGATTGAACCGGGAATCGGTTGAACCGGCGAACTGCCAACGGGCGAATCGTGAATCGGCGAACCGTGAACTAATCGGAACGGAAATTGAACCGATTAAACCGATGCGGTTGAACCGACGAACCGACAACCGGCACGGTTGAGCCGACAACTAGCTTCGTTGGTTCAACTGTTTCACCTGTTCAACGGTTTTGCCGGTTCAACCGATTCGCCAGCTCAACCGGTTCACCGGTTCGTTGGTTCAACCGGTTCAACCAGTTCACCAGTTCGCCGATTCAACTAGTTCCCCGATTCAATTGGTTCGTCGGTTCAACCTATTCACCGGCTCACGGCTCAACCGTGATCATCCGGTTCATCGGTTCGCCATTTTAACCGTTTAGGGTTTAGGGTTTATAGTTTGTCTCCTGTTAGCGTGAATACTGAAATTTCGTACAGTATCGGAGTTTCGAGGTTTGCTCGTTACGATACGTATGGATATGTACCGTTAGTACGCAAGGGCATACTGATGGTATCACGCTAGGTTGTACAGATCGGTATATCTCGATAACGATTGAAATTTGGGGCGGTACTGGTCTATACGCCTCGGTATCGGTCGGTACACATCGATACCGATCGGTACGCCTAGGTACTAGCCAAAACACTTGTACCGCTCAGTAGCGGGCGGTCCGTATACCGATATCCTCTCGGACCGGAAAGCCCAGAATGGCGCCTCCATAGCCCCGCTCGGAAACTCGTGGCATACTACAATACATCGGTGGTCAGCACCCCCTTCGATATAAGAACCCTAGACCGGCATCGCTCTGGGGGGACTTCCTTTTCGAACACTCATCTTCCTCTCGCAACGCTAACTTAAGCTTCAAAGGGGTCGGGTCGGGAAACCCTTTCCCGACCTGCATGCAGGAACCGGAAGGCACGCGGTGGGCCGACCAGCGGAAGGAGGCATCATCCCCGAGTAGGCAGATGATCCGCTTCACTCGACCCGACGCTGATTTTCTACCCGAACATAAACCAAGGCGACCCCAGCACATCTCGTCTATGACAGTATATGCAGGTTTGTCTCCTGTTAACTTTATTATGTTACTCCCGCATTATATGCGCAGTTTAGTTGATGTGATGTATGCATGTTTGTCTCCTTTTAACTTTGTCATATGCTACTCCTACATTATACGCAGGTTTAGTCGATGATATATGCATGTGTTTGTCTCCGTTAACTTTGTTATGCTACTCCTGCATTTAAGTGATAGTTTAATTGATATATGCAGTTTGTCTCTGTTAACTTTGTTATGCTACTCCTCGCATTAAGTGATAGTTTATTTGACAGTATATGTAGGTTTGTCTCTTGTTAACTTTGTTATGCTACTCCTGCATTATATTTGGTTTAGTTGACAGTATATGCAGGTTTGTCTCCTGTTAACTTTGTTATGCTACTACTGCATTATATGCAGGTTTAGTTAACAGTATATGCAGGTTTATCTTCTGTTAACTTTGTTATACTACTCTTGCATTAAGTGATAGTTTAGTTGACAGTATATGCAGGTTTGTCTCATGTTAACTTTGTTATGCTACTCCTGCATTATGTTAAGACCGCCATTAAACATATGTGAAATCCTATTAACTTTTATGGTTCACAATTTCATTTAACTCATAGTTTAGTTGACAGTATGTGCAGATTTATCTCCTGTTAACTTTGTTATGCTGCTCCTGCATTATATTAGCACTGCCATTAAACTTATGTGTAATCATGTTAACTTTTATAGTTCATAATTTTATTTAAGTGATAGTTTAATTGACATGAGCATTGGAATAATAGTATGTGTAGGTTTGTCTCCTGTTGACATAGTAGTTTTGGTTGAATTTTATTGCTTATTTCTTTTCTTGTATATAATAATTGCAGGAGTGTTTGTGTGTGTTAGTTTATGACGTTGCAGAGGTTGTGTCCATTGTTGCACAGGAATCCCTTGAATCTTTAATTGTTTTAGGTGAGAATTTTATAACCAAAAATGAAATTTCTGATATATTTATCAAGTTTGTTCTCTTATTAGTTAGTTACGAAAATAGATAATTTTTATGCTATAGTAAATCTTACTTTTCAACCTGTTGGTAGCCTCATCAAAGCACTTCCACGTGTGGTTCTTAGAAGTGATGTGATAATTGTTTTGTCACGTGTTCAGAAATAATTTTCTTAAGTTTATTATGCAGGTTCAGAACTTATAGTAAATTACTTGTTTACAGAGAATGTATTATTTATTTTTTGTAGTGTATTGGGACCATGGTGTGTAATTCCGAATGATACCGCCTGGTACTAGCGATACGTATCGGTCCTAGAGGATGCCATTACGCGGACTGTCTGCTGTCGAGCGATAGGATTATTTTGGCTGGTACCGAGGCGTACCAACCGGTACCGAGGTTTATCGACAGATACCGAGGCGTAGCATAACAAAGTTATCAGAAGACAAATCTGCATATATTGTCAACTAAACCTGCATATAATGCAGGAGTAGCATAACAAAGTTAACAGGAGATAAACATGCATATACTGTCAACTAAACCTGCATATAATGCAGGAGTAGCATAACAAAGTTAACAGGAGACAAACCTGCATATACTGTCATAGACGAGATGCGCCGAGGTCGCTTTGGTTGATGTTCGGGTAGAAAATCAGTGTCGGGTCGGTGAAGCGGGTCCGCTCGCTGGGATGATGCCTTCCGCCGGTCGACCCATCGCGCCTTCGGTTCTGCGTGGGTCGGGGTTTCCGACCTAACCTGCACTCGACCCCTCCGGCTTAAGTTAGCATTGCGAGAGGAGACGAGTGTTCGAAAGGAAGTCCCCAAGAGCGACGGTCCGGGGTTCTTATACCGAAAGGTGCCGACCACCAATGTGTTGTGGATTACCGTCTCGAGTTTCCGAGCGCGATGGAGGCGTCGTGCCCAGCTTTCCGGCCCGAGAGGATACCGTGACGCAGCATCGAGCAGAGTGTTTTGGCTAGCAGGCGTATCGACGCAGAATGAGGTGAACCGACCAATACTGAGTTGTACAGGCCAGTACCACCCCAAATTTCGACCATTACCGAGATATACCGATTGGTACAACCTAGCGTGGTACCATCGGGATGCCTAGCGATTAACAACAGCATATCGACACGCATGCATCGAGCAAACCTCAAACTCCGACATCGCATTTAAAATTTCAATCCTTGATGGGTACGTCCCGTATGGGAGTTTCGAGGTTTGCTCGATACGGTACGTATCGTTATGTACCGTTAGCATACTAGGGCATACCGACGGTACCACGCTAGGCCGTACCGATCGGTATATCTTGATAACGATCGAAATATGGGGCTGATCCGGTCGATGCCTCAGATTCACAATAAACTCGTACCCGATCACTAAAATAATCCTACCGCCCGGTAGCGGGCAGTCCGTGTAATGGCATCCTCTAGGACCGATATGTACCGCCAGTACCAGGCGGTATTATTCGGAATTACATACAATGGTCCCAATACACTACAAAAAATAAATAATACATTCTCTGTAAACAAGTAATTTACTATAAATTCTGAACCTGTATAATAAACTTGAGAAAATTGTTTCTGAGCACGTGACAATGCAATTATCACATCACTTCCAAGAACCACACGTGGAAGTGCTTTGATGAGGCTACCAACAAGTTGAAAAGTAAGATTTACTACAGCATAAAAATTATCTATTTTTATAACTAACTAATAAGAGAACAAACTCGTAAATATATCGTAAATTTCATTTTTGGTTATAAATTTCATCTAAAACAAATAAAGATTCAAGGAATTCCTTT